>VZTG01010608.1:864464-903575 GCA_013397845.1 Melanocharis versteri | reverse complement strand
CCCCTTCCCCTTCCCCTCTTCCATTCCAAAGGTGTTTGAGTAGTGTAAGGAAGGAAACTTTGGAGAGCACAAATAGATCTCATGTGTGAATAGGAAGCAATAAGATATTATATATGTATATAGCCATGTTATAAATCAGTTCAAATTGATGAAAAACCTGATTGGTATGTATCATTCATTCCATGCTTGGTGTATTTTTTTCTGACTTAGGCACTGTAGTTCAGCCATCTCTGTGACATTCTCACTTCTGACAGGATTTAGATTTGAATTTGATATGTTGACTTAAAGTTAAACTAGTACAGATGAATATACTGGATATAGTAACAAAAACATAGTGCTCAGCACAAAGGACAGGTAAAATATTCGTGGTGGTTTGTATGTCATTGGAACTGAAGGTGTTCAAAGGATACCTTTGATATCTTCCACTGGGACTGTGTTTACTTTAAACAGTAATAACTTTATTTATTGTATTCATTAGATTAGTGGATCCCATACAGCTTCCATGGGATAAATGAACATTCACTTATGACTTTTTTCACATTACTGGGAGGGAAAATGACAGAATGTTTATTGTTGTTGAAGTAATATAGAGTGGAACTGCATTGTACAGCATTGGTATAAATTTATTGACATTTTAAATGTTTCTAATAAGAGGTTAACTTTGGAGTTACTTTCCTCAGAATATCACATAAGGTAAGCATGCAGTAAATGTTACATCTGTTTCCATCACTCGCTAGGAGTTTTGTTCCTTTAAAAGTTGATGTTTTGCATGGGAGTAAGTGAAGAGTTGCAAAATAAAAGTATTTTTCCTTAGTTTGCAAATGTCTGAAGGCAGTTCTCACTAGTTCCAGATTCTTTTGAAACTTCATCATTAAGAACAGCTCAGAACTTTAACTCAGGCATTTGTCAGACGTGATGGAACAACAATCAAATGGAAATACACGAAAAACACATGTTTAAAAAAGCATACACGTGCAAAAAACTCCTTTAATGGTGCTTATCATCTCTTATGTAAATCCAAATGAAACTTACATTTTTAATGTATTTCCACTGCACTATCTTATTCAAATCTGGTGGTAACAAATTGATCAACAATAAAAATTTTAATAAAGCACTACATTGAACATGACATACTCTATTAATTTAGAAATTCAGTTTTTATTGACTTCAGTTTTCTACTTCCTCTTTTTCCCCCAGCTGAGCTTTGAAAAAGGCTCTTTTGACCTTTCTTTTGTGCCCATTCAACACTGATCTGTAAATGAGTTGCATATGTACATTTCTTGTATTTTTTGCATGTAGATGACAGAATGTAAATGTGTGAGAGTTCTCTCATGTTTTCATGAGGATGGGATTTTAGAAATGCAGCCTTGGTACAGGAAATGTATTTGGCTGCAAGCTGTTTGATTTCTTTTTATGCAACTTGGAGGAAATGCTTTTAAAATCTAGTGTTGGTTCTGTATTGAAAAAGTGTGCAAAAAACACTGATAACTTATTTGTCCCAATTTATTTTGGAGAGACTTTATTATTTACTTTATTCAGTCTTATGTAAAGTATATCTTTTATTGTGCAGATAGGTGAGCAGGTAAGGGGCAATTTTTGCGTTATTTGCAAAGTTAGAACCTGCATCCTGAAAATTCCTTGCCTAGTTCCTTTTCTTTCCCCTCTACAGTTAATTGAAAATATCCTAGTTTTATCATCTAACTGAAGTTTATAACTATAATCTTGGAATCTGTGATGTGGACTCCTTTCTTTGGAATGTGGAAGTGCTGCAAGATCTGTGTTGTGTTGTTCTCTCCCCTTGCCCTTCTCCTCCCAAATGTTTGGAATGCAAGAACGCAGAGAATTTTAGGACTTGTGATTTTGAACTTCTCAAACTCTATTGAAGCTCCCATGGAAATACAGTATATCATTATTACGTTGTTGGCTATTATTAAATTATATTGCCCCTTAATTCACTTAAAATAAGGCATATAAAAAGAATGTTTTCTTTTTTGAAGAAAAGTCATCACAAAGTCATCACAAAGTCATGTGATCAGGTATTAGAAAAGACTAGTCTGAGTGTCGTGTACACATACATTCTTTTGTTTAGCCAAACTTTTCGTGTTTTATAAGACTTTTTTCACATTCATCTGAAAAATTGTTGGTTTTTAGCACTGAAACATTTAAAGAGTAGGTGGTGTAATTTGAGCATGTAAAAACGTGTTAGTGAAGAATGCAGAATGGAGGACCTAACTTAAGTTGTTTGAATGAAATTCAGCTAGAGACATAAAAGGTGTCACGGATATCCACTGCAGCTCTTCGTGGGATTAAATCAATGCAAGTTAGCGTGCTATATTTTCAGTGATGGCAACAGAATGTTATTGCTTTCTGGATGTGTCTGTTTTATGTGAATCTGACTGCCAGACAGCAAGAAAATCCTGCTGTATTCTCTGGATGTCTGTTTTGTGTTAAAAAGAATTTAAAATATTAACTTAAACACAAAACTTCGAAACACAGAAAGAAAACAATAGTTGAAAAAATAGCTATAATATTTTATAGCAATTTATGACTTTGATCATGCAAAATTTTAGTCAGGGTTATTTTGTTTGTCAAGTCCAAACTATATTTATCAATAAGGGAGAAAATAATTTGATTTGCATTATATTTTTTTGTCTTACATGAAACTGGAGATTTAGTAAGGGTTTCAAATTGAATTTACTACTTTTTCTTTTTCTTTCNCTAATACCATTATAATAAATGTGTACTCATTGATTTCCTTTCCTGAGACAAACACAAATTTTTTCTTTTTTTTTTTTTTTTTTAGGAGGAAATAGATGCAATTTTCCCATCAGGGAAAAAAACCATAATTTTTCTTTTTTTTTTTAAGATCAAAACAGCTTCATTATATATTTTAAAAAGATTAGACAAAGACATTTTACTTCTTTTGCAGCTGCTAATTCATCACACCTTATCTTTACACACAAGCTTTGACCATAAAAATAGTCATTTCCTTTATCCATCATGTCATATTTTAAGACAGGCTAAAAATAACACAATGAAAGGCAGGATATTGCCACAGTGAAAACATCTTGCGTTTTCAACATTTGGATTATATTAACCTTGCAGTCTCCTTTCATTGCAAAGGTGTCGTGTTGGTTTTCCTAACCTCAGAGCTGTGTTAGAAGAACTGCATCCAAGCTCGGTTACCAGAATAATATAAATACTACTTCATGTCCTTGGAATTTTTTATTGCAATTGCTGTAACTTCATATGTCTACTGGGTTGGGAGTCTTATTTGCAATACTGAGCACTGGTTAGTTTCCACTACAAAAGTCACTGTGTTTCACTCTGAACTGTTTATTATTATGCTATATACAAAAAACCAGCTTTAATTATTTTTAAAAATATGGACGCATGGTAGCAGAAAATTTTCAACAGCCTCATGTAAAAGTCCTGAGACAAACTCTATTATTATGAAACAAACTTGGAGTGGAAATGTTTTGTAGACAGAAAGAAAACTTGCAGAGAAACAAGACTTCTCCCTTCTTAGCTACATTCTGAAAATCGTACGGAGTCGGTGCTGGCTGTGAGTCTGTGTCAGTAGAGGTGGTGAACACATTGTTATGCATCTGGTCACAACCTCAGCTTTGGATTTGCTGACAGTCACCTCACAGAAATCATTCACTGACTGCTGTCTGTTAGAGCTGCCTGTTGCAAACAACTGAAAGGCAACCAGAGCTTTCTTGTAGCTTCATTAGGCACAATAGAGATTTGTACTTTTGTCTCTGACTCTCAAAGAATATTAAGGCTCCTCTGTGCATCCACTTAGAAAAGAATTTTCATCTGTGTTAATTTAACACAATGTTGTAGGTGAAAAATACTTAAGTGAATTTGAATATTTTTTCCCAGCGCATCACTAGTGTGGAGTAAATTTATGTAGTCTCTGTGCAATTGCCCATGGTGTTAATAATGCCAGGGATTCGACCTCCGTATGGGGCATTCACTTAAGAGTCAGACTCAATTATCCTTGTGCGTCCCTTCCAATTCAGAATATTCTGTGAATCTCTTGCAAGAAGGTTTGCTGTGATTGCCCATGTTGTGCATCCAGGAGGAGGTACTGACTTGCCCAAAATGTGATCCAGAAATATCTTTAACTCATTATCTCTGAACAAAAACATACAACTTGAGAAATATAGAGGTAAATAATAGCAGCGAAGAATTGTAGAGCCAACAGAGCCTGTCTAATAGTTAAGTGCTGCCAGAATTTGTTCAGCAGAAATCTTGAACAGAAAGAAAGAGACAGCGGGTTAAAAATATGCTGCATGATACCACTCTAGGAAACTACATCAGAAATTAAACAACTAATTAATTGCAAAGCAATTTTTTTCCCTTTTGCTTGATAATTTCTATATTCTATTTCTATAGAAGTGGCAAGACTTTAAGCAGACATTTATGAAACATTGTTGTGATCTACTGTCCTGCTTGAAGGAAAGGAGTTTAGACTAAACTTGACTGTGATCTGGAAGATGAATTAAGCACTCATTGCCTAATTTTTGTGGGAAACTAGAAAAGGAGAGAAAAATATCCCATCCTGTAAACCTCTATAAAGTTTACACTATTTGAAATTATTTTGTATCATAGTTCACATATCACATACATCTATATTGTAAAGCAGGTTACCTTGTAGCTCCTCAATCTGTTCTTTCACAGTCAGGCCTAACTTATTTACACTGTGTTTAATAACACAGAATGCCTCATTTATGAACAGATGCAAACAGATAGAAAATTGTAAAAACAAACTAAAGAGATACAGATAGATGCTATAATCTAAACAGAATTTGTTTTTCTATAATTAGGACTATGACACCTCTGGATGATCTTTGATCCCAATATATTATGATATGACAGATACATATTATTGTGATTTCTCTAGTGATGCTCACTGCTGCTTTCTTGTCGGTTTTAATAGCAAAACAACTGGACAGAATAAATTGAAATAATTTATCCTCTTAGAACATCGTAGTCAAAACATATTGTCACAGTAACAGGTTAGACTTTCTCCTGTATGCACTACAGATTTTTTTCTTGGAACCATGTCATGCTTCATGGTGTCACTGATACTACTATGCTGTACAGAATGACTTTTGTGAGGTCACTTCCTCTGCCCTGCTCTCTTCCTTCTGACTCCTCCTCCTTTCTTCAGTTAAACAAGAACAGATGTTATCCGGTATGGTCTTATCCCATTCTTGCTTAAAGCCTCTTTTTAAATTTTAAAAAAATCTGCTCTAAGTGAGCAGATTTTATCCTTCTTTGTCTGTGAAATAGTTTATCTGGAAAATAAAAGACTGTTCTCTGTGTTCACTGAAGGGGCAGAAAGGTATTGCTCGAAGGTTGAGAGGAAAGTGCAGAATCTGAGAACCAACTGTTTCAACTCACTTTTAATTTTGAATTCTATCCATCTTTATAGTCCTTCTTTTCTGAAGTTTGTGGGATTTAGTTTCTTAAATTAATGCATATACTTACTGAATACATTATATAGAAGTAACTTTCTGTAATGCCTTCTAGCTGCATCAGTGATATAAAAATTAACCCATGTTGAAGCAGTTTGTAAAAAGCTGCAGCCCATGGGGAGGACCAGTGTTGCAGAAGTTCATGGAGGATTGTCTCTCAGGGGAGGGATCCTATGCTGGAGCAGGAGAAGAGTCTGAGGAGTCATATCACTTGAAGAAGGAGGGGGAAGAGGAGGAGCTCAAGGCATCAGAGCAGAAATTCCCCTCCAGCCCATGGTGAAGACCATGGTGAGACAAGCTGTCCTGCAGCTCACACATATTAATGGGGTAGATTGTAATGTAAATATCTTTAAATTGTTGTAACCTGTGATTTGAGTTGTGTATTATGAAAACTACTACAGCAGAGAACCCTTTCTGTAGCCAGATTAAAAGTAAAGGGAAAAGTTCATTGCAGTGTTAAATCCTGCATCCTGGCCCAAAAGAAACGGGGGTGAAGAGTGTAATGGAATGACGAATGTAATGGAAGTACCTCTAACTTGTTGAAAGCCGTTATTTGAGTTGCATGTTACAGGACTGGTTTGACAGGAAGAACCTGAACCAGTGGAGGAGAGGCCTTACAAAAAGCGACACAAGTACAGCAGTGACCTGAGACGGCCTCGGTGCCCAGGACCTCCAAGAAAAACACCACCTCTCCCATCTCAAGAGACCACTTTAACAGGTGGAGCCCAAAGTCATGGACTAAATGAACTCAAAACACGTTTTGTGAACATTGGTGGGTATTTTACAGACATTTTGCAGGGGTGGTCCATAGGCTAAGGCAGTGATGTGTACTATAAGGCAGTCTGTGTACTATATTGAAGAATGGGAAGAGGGAGCGTGGTTAATCATGGTGTATTGAATAGTGTGGGACCTGATCATAACATAATGGAATGGTGTAAGTGTGAGATAAAATTATGGTTTTGTCTATGTAGAGTTAATTTTCTTCACAATAGGTAGTACAGGGCTGTGTTTTGAACTTTTGCTCAAAGCAGTATTGATCATACAGGAACGTTTTCATTACTGCTGAGCAGGGTTTATGCAGAGCCAAGACCTTTTCTGCTCCTCACCCAACCCCACCAGTGACCAGGCTGGGAGTGCACAAGTAGCTGGGAGGGGACACAGCCAGGACAGCTGACCACAACTGACCAAAGGGATATTCCAGACCATATGGTTCATACATAGCATATAAAGCTGTGGGGACAAGAAAGAAGGAAAGAGAAGGGAGATGTTTGGGGTGATGGCATTTGTCTATCCAAGTAAGCGTTACGCATGATGTGGCCCTGCTCTCCTGGAGATGGCTGAATGCCTGCCTGCCCATGGGAAGCAGTGAATGCATTCCTTGTTGTGCTTTGCTTGTGTGTACAGCTTTTGCTTTCCCTTTTAAACTGTTTATCTCAACCTAAGAGTTTTCTTACTTTTCTCATTTTCTCCCCAGTCCCACTAAGGCAGATAGAGTGAGAACCTGTGTGGTACTTGGTTATTGGCTTGGGATAAATCATGACGTGGGAAAAATATTTATTGCTGTGAATCTAACACAGATGAATGTGATTCCTGAATGCCTGAGAAAAGTACTGATAAGTTGCAAGAGTTGCATTTCAGATGCAGCTAACCCATATCTTAGTGTTTCACTGTGGTTATCTCGGTCCAGATCCTGATGGCGATGCTTCTTTTCAGGGATCCCAACTCCAGAGACTACCAAGCCTCTTGATGATGATGAATGGGAGAGATTGGGTTTGCCATACCTAACATTAGGGTATTTAGGAGTTAGGCATCCCAAAGTTCAGCACTGCAGGCTCCTAACTTCTTCTTGAAGTTTCAGACTGGAACATTAGTGAAACTGAATTTATGTACAACTCTACAGACAACAGTGTATGACCGCAGTTATTGTTCAGGATCAGATGGTTAAGCGGTAAAAAGAAATAGTTTGATCATGATAAGCATAATATTGCAGCACAAACCACCTCTGAATCTGAACCAATTTAAGCCACTCAAGATACTTCTGTGCTTTAAAGTTCCTGAAAGATGATGATCTTGTTTAGTTTAATTACTTTCCATTCAGCAGCTTACTTCTGCTTGTGGACAGACGATATTTTGGTCTTTGTTTATGCTTTCATTTTTAATAGCAGCCATTTACCAATTTCAAACATGTTTACCTAGAATTGTGCCCAGAGGGAAATATACCCAGCTAATTGCTATTAGTGTTTGCAATGCCTGATTAACTTATAATAATATATTAGTAAAGCTATCATTTAATATTAGGATTGACATAAAGAAAGAAGAGTGGGTGACGTAATTTTAATAAAAGCTTAATTATTTGCAAGTGGAATGGAAGTACAATGTGAGTATTTCTTCATTTTATGTCTTCTGCTGGGAGAGACTAAATTCTACTTGATTTTCTACTGTGTGATTTCATCCATCTCTGGACTAAAGTAGTACACAAATAGAGCCAGTACACTTGTACACAGTGCATGTCCAAATGGCTTGCAAACTTGGTTTGATATGGGAAATGGAGTGAAAATATATCGTGGTGCCTAAGTAATTTTTTTCGTGCGTTTATTTTCATAAAACATAATTATTCAGCTATTAGTAGTTAATGGGATTACTATGTTTATGTACTGGCAGCATAAGGGAATTGTTAAATATTTTAACTGAACTCAAACTTTCCATGTAGAAATTAGTAAGAAGGATGACGGAGAAAGATCTAGTAACTAAATGGAATGCATAGCAAAATATTTTAAGTAGAGGCTGTGTATTTGGTGACGTAATTACAGTTTATATTTTATTTACAATGTTATGCTACAACCCTACGGTGTGTTTGTATTGTGGCTTGCCACAGAGATAAAAAACACCTTTTCATTATAAAGCGGAATATTTTGTGAATCCTGAAGTGATTCAGTTGAGTTGTAGGAAAGAAAAATTCATTAGCTTTTAAATAATCAGTTCAAAATTTTGTTCTATTTGGGAATAAAATCTCTAAAAAAAATCTATTACCCTCTGAGTATTGAATGTACCATATGGGTAATGTGATAACTAATTGATCTTATTTTAGTTTCGGTGAGACAGTTTAGATTGGAAAGCCAGTCTGGTAAATGCTCATGGACTGTAGGCCAGTATAAATCATTAAGCAGCCTGATAAAGAATATTTTGTATGAACTTATCAGGTGAGATTCTGCAAACTTACAGGTCATATTTTTTCTCAAATTATGTAAAGCCTCACACTCTGCCAAGTCAAAGTAACTTTCCTAGAAATAATGACCTGCTGTATAAAAATAAATCAGGAGTTTATTTTCAGCCAGCACAATTTTGCACCCAGATAAAGAAATTGAGCACAAATAAACAGTTATTTTTTTTCTCCTTGATTAATGGACTATCCTGACTGAACACTCCACAAACCATTTCTGTATTCCAAAACAAGATTTTTTTTTCTGTGTGATTTTGAAAAATTCAGTATTATAAGCCAGGGCTGGGAATATGCATTCCTTAACGATATAAATCGGAGTGGCTTATCTGAAGGCACAGGTTCATTCTTGTTGTAATGTCAAACCTGTGATTTTTCAATTGTACCATAGTTTTAACTTTACTTGCAAGAATCAAAAAACATGTCCCTGATTCTATTATGGCAGAAATTAGATAAGTGCTCTTTGCAGTGTTTCCTTACTTTGGTTGATGTGTTACCTCCATGGAAGAAAGCGTTCTTCTGAGCATTAATAAAATTAGTGTAGTTTTATGACTAGCATGGAAAGAGTTGATAATTCATTCTCTACATCTCAGAACCGATTCTGTCTTCTGGTATGGCCACAGCTGACAGACTTGCTGGCAATTTCAGATGGGAAGCCCAGTACTAAATAAGAAGTCAGGACAAACACTTGTTCCAGCAGATGATTCCTTCCCATCTGGCAGGAGACAAACTGGTGAGGATGAGAGCAGAGGTTGGTAGTACATCTTTTCTATGTTTAGCAGCAGAGAAAAGTTAATGCTGCTTCAGGCTATTACATTTCTTGGGTTAAATCTGTGCTGACACCTATGCAGACAGGGCTGTGTGAAAGTGTGTAGGTAATGTGCAGCTCACAGCAAGATATCTCAGCAGACAATTCATGCAATTGACATTTACAGAAATCACCAAGCATGATGATCAGTTCATAATGAACTTTTAATTATATTAGAGTCCACAGTCACTTATCCTATGCTTGTCTCACAGTTCAAGAAGAAACAACACCTCAAATCATAATAATCAGATGATCTCAGTGTGCAAGAATCCTTCAGATGTTTCTAGAGTCCTCTTAAAACATGCTTGCATTTGACAAAAGTAGGAAATGTTAATTTCCATCCCTTTTATATGAACAGGAATTCCCTGTAAAGGGAATTCTGTTCCCCAAGTAAAGGCACACTTGAGTGACTCAGGCCAAATTAGTGGTTTATGTGGTTCTCTTTGAGTATACTTGCTGCAGTAACACCTAAAAAACCAGCTGTTTGAGTTTGTGTGTGAGATAAATCTTTACATTTCCATGATACTTCTGATTCCAGCTTGCTCACATCCTTTTTACACGACATTTAGAAAGCATGCATCTATTTCCTACCCTCCCATCAGATTCCTTTATTCTTTCTTCTCCGGCTACCCAAGCATGTAAGACTCAAATATGTGCCTTTGGCTCATACTATTTTTTTCAGTGGTAAAACGAATTGTTTTGATGAATCAGGCAAGAAAAATACCTGTACATTGTGCAATAACTCTATTTGCTGGAAGTATTTCAAGGAATTCAACGACAGCTTCTCACGGATTTTCTTCATTTCTACTAGCTGATGTTTTCCAGGCTGCTTGATATATTAAAAGCATGTGTTTGCAATGCTAGTAGTCTGCACTTTGTTCCAAGAAAACTGAAAACGAATGTGAGAAACATGACTTAGCATTCTGTAGCTCCTATGTGGAACAAAATGGTGGATGTTTGTGTGTGAGCATAGTATAAAAGTTAGTTCATGTGTTCCTTTTATAGCAAGGAAATAGTTACTGAATATTTTCCATACCAACATAACAGAGTAATAAGTGTGCTGTGTTTAATTGACTGGAAATCATTAAAAGTGCTTTGTGGCTGGTAGGGAGTTTTATTCTTTATTCAACTCTTCCCCCATGCAGCCTATTGTTAAGGACACAATAATACACTCCAGCTCTGTAGTCTGGAGCCACATGCCTAACTCCACTACCCTCAGAAGTAAAGCAAACAACTTTGGGTATCAGTGGGAGGGCAAATAACGTCTTATGCTTTTCTCAGAACTTCTGTCACAAATGTGAAAAGATGAAAGCTGATTTTGATGATTGCAAGCTGGTGGAATGTCTTCACGTACAGAATAAACCATGTATTTTTAGTAACAAATCAGGACCAGATTTTCCAGGGAACATATGCAGACTGTGTTCACAAAAAGAATGTATGGGTTCTTCTTATTTTTTAATGCTTTTACTTTCTCTAACCCACAGTCGTATTTACAATGACTTATAATATTTTGAAAAAATAAAAGATGTGCATGTGTGGGGAATAGAGAAAAGAAAAGATGATTTTTGTCAGAAGTAGTCAGAAATGAGAATACTCACACTCAAACCAAAACAAAAGCTTTCTACTAAAAGAGGTAATGGATATATTTTCTTATGTAAGAAGGTAGTATTTTTAAACTATGGTTTTTGTAGGCCTGCATTATACCCTATACAGACTTTTTGTTTTCCTAAATCACTTTTTATATTTAAAAGATAATTCTAAAGATAATTGCACAAACTTAAAATTTGGGCCTATTGATAGCAGTCTATAAATACCAGTTCTTCCCTCCATAGGATTTTCATTCTTCTCTGTCCCGTAGGTCTGTGTTTTATTGATGTGGGAGTATCTATCTTACAGGTATATGTCATTTTACATATATTTCAGGAGATAGCAAATTCTATTGGCTGTAAGGGAAAAAAAACCCGCCTGCTAATTCAGGGTAAGCACTTAAGTTTCATCTAGAAAACCCCAACTATCAAAGAGTGAACTCATCCCTTCTCCTCAGAATAACTCAATAATCCAAACTGCATCAATGCTTTGCCTGTCTCCTATTTTCCAGGATGGTTTTGTGTAGGCCCAGTTAAGCCACACTTCCATTTCATCAGTGATGTGCTTGCCCACTAAGTTCAGCTCCTCCTCTAATACACATTATTTTCTCCGCTGTCACTCTCAAGATCCCTTCACCCAGACTGACTCACAGCACGGTGTTCTCTTGGCAGTGAGGGGTGTAAGGTCTTTGTTCCTCCAGCTGTGCTCCTCAGTTGCAGGTTTACCAGTATGGGAGAGAGTGGACATCATTACAATTGCAACCAAGCCAGAAAACCAAGCCTTTCTGCTTCCATTAGAAAGGTCTTGGTTCAAGTACGGGAAATTTCAGTTCTGAATTACAATTTGAATTTGAATTTTTCTTCTACTCTCTGCCTTGTACAGATGGAGAAGTCCTCTGACCTCGAGTAATAAAAAGCCTGTCGGAAGTGCACACTTAGTTTTCTGTTATTACTTTCATCTTCTCAGGGTATCAGGTACCTTGAACAAATGGTTGACTTCTCCTGACAACTGACTGGTGAATACTTAGGCAGGTTTCCTGCAGCAGCTGTGCTGCAGGCTTAAAAACACACGGAAGCTCTAAGCCCTGTGTTTCGTGGTGCTGGCAATGCAGTGTAGAATGAGCTCAGCTCCACACTACAAACGGTATTCATCTGAACAAAATTTTTGTTTTGTGAACAACTTGGATTATTTTGTTCAACGAACCTTACAAAAGTCTGTGTTAGGGGCTCTACTTTGAGAAGTAAACATCAAAATATTTTTATAAATCAATGCCCACCAACAGCATGGTTCATATTTGGCTGTTGAGATGCAGTATTAAAAGATATATTATATGTATTAAGAAATTGTGAAAATCTAGGATTTTACATTTTATAATGAAATTAATACTAAAAAGTGTAGGTTGGTAAATAGCAATGTTGCAATTTCCATTTAATGTTCAGTAAGTGCTTCATTGTTGAATGAAGCATTCTGATAGACTTTCACTGATGTTGCAGTGTAAATGATAGACATTCCTGAAAAGTATTTTGTGAGAACAAAATAGGTTGTTGACTGTTTTTTTTACAGAACTTGCATTTGTGAGCTGACCCACTACAAGATCTGCAACCTTAATGAAACACTTCCCTTGTGTGCAGTTCAGTAACTCTGCAAAATTTTGTGTATGACCTCTGCCACTGAGAGGCCGGGTTGCAGAAGTCACTGTATAATCAAAGTTTGGTTCAGGGGATCAGAATAAACCTAATCTGAACTAAAAAACTTCAAAGAGAATATAGGGTAGGTGCTGTGTGCTCATGTGAACCAGAATTTTTGTGGTAGATATTGTAAAAGTGAAGGAAAGAGAACTTGGATTACTTTTAGTAAAATAGTCCAAAATATGCAGTTTAACTGGATCCTGATTTTTCTGGAATTCACAGAGCCTTATAAGAACAGAGAGGCAGCCCAAGAGTCACATGAGTACAGAGTGTAGCTATAATCAAACCACATATATGAAGGCAGGAGGATTAGTTCAAGGCGGAATGGGATGAAGTCACACAGGATGGAAGGATAGCCTATTTGAGTTGTTCATATCTGAAATTCAAAACAGACTTGAGAGAAAAATGAATAAAGCAGAGATCACTGAACTTAAAGTGAACCGAAACAAATGAGATTCATATGTCTGTAAGAGGCAGCTGATGAAGTCTTTAAATACACGAATGTTCTTTTAAATGTAAGTGCAGCTGTGACTGTTTAGGAGCATGTGGTTTCGCTAGCTAGCAAGTACTTTGTGCAATGATTGATCTCTACAAATTAATTTGCTAAGAGAAACAAATAATGGAGTAAGTGTTCCCATTTCTCAGGACACAGCCAGTATCTCCCTGTTGGCTGCTGCCTGAGTCCCTTTCCAATGAATCAGCGCAAGACTAAGGTTAGTGATATAATTAGGTGATTACAATCTTTGGCTGTTTAATTAAATATGACTTTGTGCAAATATTTTGTCACCAGGCTGTTGAAACTTGCTAGGTACACATTTTTGGAAGCAGCATGTAAACTTGGGAAATGATAGTCTTTGATCTTTGAGATTTTCTGTTCTTTGAAGTTTTTTTAAAGTCAATGCAATACAAGTGTTAATTTAATACAGCAGAGTGGAAAAATAATCTTAAGTCAGGGAGTATTAACATACAAAACCTCCTAGCTTTTCATGTGTCTCTTAAATTTAGTAATCCTTCCTTTTCTAAAAACAGCTCTCCTAGGAGGTTTTGGGTTTTTTTTCTGAACTATTAGGAACCCCACAGTAAGCATTTTTTTTACCTGTGTGCTTTTAGCTTAGTCTCTTTTCATTCTCCATTTGTTTTTAACCTTTTAATCCATTTTGAAAGGTGTGCTTTATTCTATATTTAATAACACTATTGAAAGTATAAATGCAATTTGTTAAAAATTCCTTATGTCTCTGATTACCACCCACCTCTTCCTGAAGTTTACTCTCTGAGACATCTATTGCCACAATTCCAGAGCTTCTCATGGTGTTTTCAATGACCATTTTCAGAAATACTGTTATGAGTCTAGCAAGTATTATTTCCAGTGCGTGAAACGTGGAAGCAAGACCTCTGAATGCAGGGTTTCAAAAGTCCCAAGTCAGGAACCTCAGAGATATTTCGCTGTTTGTTGGGTTTTTTTTTTTAATCTTTGTTTTCTTAAAAGCTTTATGTACATATTTGATTTTTCCAGAAATATCTCTCATCTTCTCTAAATTATATGTATGGTAATAATCAAGTATTTTTTTAACACTAAAATTTTCTGGGGTACCTCTTGAGCATGGAAGGCTTGTTTTCAAGGGATATGTTTATTTAGCCAGGATTTTGAAAGGGTCTGTAGCCCTGGGAGGAGGGTGCAACCTAATGTTTTTCTTGTTCTCTACTACTGTGTAAAGGAAATACTGAGTGTACTCCATAATAAAGTGGTGTTAGGGACAGATATATTTCTATAGTTACTTTCTCCAATTCATAGGTTAGAGGTTACTAATTTGTGGTGTGGGGAGAACACAGTTAAGCAAATGCATTGTTTGGATTGCAGAGAGACACAATACGGAGTGTTCCACTTTCAGGGGGATGTGAAAAATATTTTTTTCTTCCTACATAATGCTAAATGTGACTTTCACTTTCAAACTATGTCTTGCTGAAACAAAAACTACTTGCCCTTAGCCTGGAACAAATAATTGACTGCTGTCTAATGTGATTCAGCAGGCTGCAGTACCGAAATAGATCCCCTTGCAGTTCTCTGTTGCTGTCTTTCCAGCAGACAAGTCTGTCTTCATGGCACAAGGCATCACACTTCTGTTTCAGGGAAAAATCCACACTGCTGGGGCTGAAAGGATGTGCTTTCCTAGATGTGTTTATCAAACCATATCCAAACAGCTGCATTTTGAAAAATGTGGCCTCTAGAGCCAGTGGCAACAACTGTTGGCTAACAGTGAGTCTTCTAAATAGGCTGTGATACATTCTTTTGCTTCAGAATTGTAGTGTCTAAGTTTCAGTGTAAATATAATTGAGCTATTACAAACAAGAGAGAGCCTGTCTCTTTTATAGGAAGTTCCCTGTGTTTGTTCACTGAGTTTTTCCTTCAGAAAAACATCCTTCAGATGTAGCCAGAATTACTTGAGTTTGCCCAGTTTTACTATATGCTTGTCACATTTTTTCAAAATTTCCTTCTGCTGAGTGATGGTGAACAGTGTCACCACTTTGTCTTGTAAACTGTATTTTCTGTTCTTGCATCGAATTCCTGCCTGGATTTGAAACTGAACAAACTCTTTTGTCGTCAACAAATACTTGTTTCTTTTCTATTAAAGAAAACAGATTAATGAATTGAAGACAGAACATTTTGGCAGAAACACTCCTCTAAATCTGATTAAATTGCTGTGTTTTGCCATGCAAGTATTGCTAAAAGTATTACATTTTTGAAGTGAGTACACCAATGTTATAAGCTATCTTTATGCACTTTTCACATATTTTTATATGAAATGGCAATAAAATCTGTGCAACTGAAGAAACCTGGGGTTTGGAAATAAAAAGAGATTAAATAAGAAAGAGAGAGAGGGAGAAAAATTCTTGATTCACCAATTACTTGTCTGTTCAGGAACACAGGGGACAGAATGCATGAAACAACATTTGGAAAATGTGTTCTGATAGCAAGGTTATGCCTTTCTTGAGATGCCTGACTTTCTGCTATACTGAAATGCCATTTTGCATTTGAATTAAGCTTTCCCGATGGAAACTCACTCACAGCTAGACATTTTCAAAAAGGCATTTTATGTTAGACAAAGTAATATGTTCCTGAATATGTTCCTTACTAACCTGGATTTAAAAATTGCTAACCTGGAGCACAGGCATTTTTCAGCCACACTGGTATCTGAATATTTACAAGAGAAGATTGTGTTGACATTTAATGATCCATCATGGGATTTTTCAATCTACTGACGTTTACTACATATAGTTAGATGAAATTTTATTGATTACTGCTTGGACAATTAGGAGGCGGTGGGATCCTGATAACTTAGCGTTTCTGGTATATCCAGTACCTGCAATAGCTTGGTTGGTATCTAGGAATGTGGCTAGCAGGACACGACTGACTATAATGCAATTAAGTGAGGTAAGCTTTTTTTTTCTTGATTCCCAATTATTTTTTTAACTTGGTGTATAAATAGTTATACGACATTAAGAGTGTGGTCATAATGACTCATGCATCTAAGTTTTCTGTTATTTGCAGTGTCTCTATATTTTCTGTTTCATCTATTCTTGCACATTTCACTTTTGCCTGGTGCAAATGTGGAATTTTCCCTTGCAGCTTCTGTGAGTTAGCCACTCTACACAGAATTAAGTGCTTCAGACAGCTTTAATTTTAGCTCATATACTATTTTTGAAATGTTTAATTGACTGAAATACTGCATGTTTTAAGAATTGAATGGATTTGATATAAAAGTCTTTCAACCATGAGAGCCATGACAGGGAAAGGCTGATTGGCTGGGTAAAAATATTTAGCTGAAATTTACTTCATTACTCTTCAACTCATTTGCAATGGTAGTTTAGTGAAGTTCAAAAGGCAAAGAGCACAATTTTATTTGTAAACAAAGGATTGTCCCTTTTCAGTAATCACCATTTCCACCCTAATATATCTGTTTTGTAAAGAAACAGACATAGATTATTTGGGAGAAATAGTGTAGAGTTTGCCTCAAGAAGGTGTTTTCCAGACTTCCGGGTAGGAAGATAACGTTTTCTTCTCTGTGTAAGTAATGCCCTTAAATGACAGCATGTGAACATGGTCACTTCTGAAAAATAGTCAGTCTGACATGCTGAATTCTGATTATTTATTCGCTTGTAGTTGCCTTCTACCATTTCAGATGTCCACAGTTTTCTGAGACAACAGTACAGGGATTACATATAAGACACTGGAACTATGAAGAGGAGTGTTTTTCTGGTTGGCATTTGAAGGCTGAGAAAATTACACTGTTATCTCTGAAATGGCACCAAACATATATGATTGATTTTAAAGGCTTCTTCATACCTAAGCTTTTATTTACCTAGTGTCTTTCTCTTTTATTTCCATGTTTTGATGGACAGAAAAATTAATAGTTAGATGGCAGTAAAATTTTTGGTGCCCTTTCCAGAAGTAGCTCTGTTCTTTGGACCTCACTGCAGGAAGAAAAATCCCTGAGCGATGAGGGTGAACCACAAAGTTCCTGGATCTTACCTGTAGTCCTCTTTTCAAGCGTGACCTGTAGAAATTGTCTATATGGGGGTAGTTGGGGGACAGGTGTTAGAAACTACAGCTCTTTTTTTCCTTTGACCTTAATCTCTTTTCAGAACTCTTCCTTTGGATGCGATCTATTAGGAACTCATTTTTCTGTAGAATGTGTTTTATCCTTTGTTTAGAATAATGTATATATATTTTGTGGAAATGTGTGGTGATGGAGGCCCAGAGCGTCACCTGACTTTAACTGAGCAGTAGTTTGCCTCTCAGCAGAGACTGATAGTCTCCTGGGATCCACAGTAGTCAAAAGTGCTAAGGGTAGAAATAGGTAAAGAAGTGATAATGTAGTGCTAAATTAGATCCACTAAAAGCTCCCATGTATCAGCAGGATATTTTAATGATTACTTTGGGCTCGACATCATATGAATGCAGACATTTAGCTTTTTTTTTTTCTTCAGGCTGCACCTAGACAGATCAAGATTGTTTCTGCCCAGTATTTGAGCAAGAACAAGATTGCATTGGTTTGCAATAGACACTGCAAATGTAACCTTTTCTGGAAATGGCAAGGCTTTTTCCTAGAGATATTCTTGTTAGCTGTGCTTATCTGAATGTGTTAGGAGTTGACTCATGGAGAAATACTTATTGTTGGCTGCAAAGTAGTTTTCGAAATTGAGCATGTAACTCCTAAGGATTTTCTGCCTAAAGGCAAAGGCCATAAAAAGGTCTGTGAGCCCTGAAATCTCTTTTTATTGACTCAAAATAGGAAGTCACTGAAATATTGATCTTGGATTTGCAGTCAGATTTCACTCTTTACAGAAATGAATTTCATTACAGTTCAGAATCTCCCTATGGTGTTACAGCGTAGCCATAAGAGTAAATTAAGAATTAAAATAATGGATTGTGAGTGTTGCTGATTCTTCAGGTAGGATTAGGTCATCTAAGAGTGTAACAGGTTAGAGAAAATCATGAAGGTGCCTTGGAATGGAAAGCTGCATAAGCATCCTGATTTGTAAGAGACAAAGACAACTCCCCTGGCAATTTAATTTAAGATGCATCAATATTCCTGGGTGTGTGGACAGATATCATGTATTCATATCTCCAAGGAGCTGCTCTTAGCATAAACTATAATTTCCTTCCTCTTTTATTCCCTTCTGGATGAATCTTGCATTCTCTGCTGCAAATACTCCAAAATACTCTTTTCTGGAGTGAGCTGGATTTATTAGAGATTATTTATGTTTAAGAGGTTATTTACAATTCTCTATTAATCTGTCCCTGCACTTGAGCCCCCAGCCTGTTAAGTATTGTGGTAGTATTGAATTCAAGGTGAACTGTGACTGTTAAATATTGAAATATCATTGAAAAGAGTAGAACTTCTCTAAATGCTCACATTTCCCAGCTGAGGTGCATCTACACCGATGCACACGGTGTGGGTAACAAACGAGGGAAGCTGGAAGCTCTTGTGCAGCAGTAAGCTATGGTGTAGCTGCCATAATGGAAACACGGTGTGATGACTTCCGTGGCTGGAGTTCTGCTGCGGGTGGCCATAAGCTCTTCACAAGGGGCACGCGAGGCAGGAGGCATGACTCTGTACATCAGGGAGAGTTTTCTCTACATAGGGCGTGGGGGTTAGGACAAACTGAATTGAGGTATTGCGTGGAAGAAATAGTTTTTGATTGAGCTGGATTTATGCAAATGGTAAAACAGAGGTGTTTGTTCATATTATCTGTCATTAATGAGAGCTCTGTTGCACTTACCTTGTGTAGACTGCTTATTAAGTAAGGCTCCATGACATAGGTTGTATTTCTACTAGAAAAATGCTGTCTGAAATGTATTCCCTGAAGACTATGTAGACCAGAACTTCAAGATACAGGACAGCAAGGTGGCATGACCTTCTCAGATTTTTTCTTTTCTTTGGGTTATGTGTTTGGTTTTTTTCCCTATTATTTGGCTATGAAATTAATTTTGTATGTGAAATAGTTTGTTCCAATTTTTCAAGACTTCGCCGTTTCTCACTTTTAAGAATCTTTATGGAAATCACTTTAAATTAGGTTGCTAACTTCAGGCGGAGAATAGTGAGTTTCATGTTTCAAAATAATGCTCTGTATAATAACTGTAAGTCTATTCATTTGGTTTCCCTGATTTTAGTTGTTATAAATCTAATCAATAACATAAGTAATATATTGCTTTTGATCACTTCTATGTATTGACTCTTATGTATGTATCTGAATACCCCTTTTGTCAGAACATAGGATACCAAGTGTATGTTTATTGTCTGGCATGCTTATAAATAAAATTGGCTGAAGGTACATGATCAAACAACTGAACACAGGCTGTTGTTCAGTCAGCTTTCTACCTCAGTGAGGAAACTTTGTATAAATCACAAGCCTGCATCAACACTACAGCATGTATAAAACACATCCATACATGTTATTATGTTTCAGGTCCTGACAGGTTTTTTCGATAGTTCTTATTCTATGTGCCTGCTTCTGTGCTGTACTTCTTGGATTGTGTCAGTAAAGGGCACAGCTCTTGTTGCCTCACCTCATTAGCGGGCGTTTATTATTTGTTTTCTGTGTAATTACTGTCCCACAACAGTACAAAATTGCATTAGATGTTAGAATTCTAAAAGGTGTCAAGATAAAAACTACAGCTTATTAGTTCTTCCACAGTAGCTGATGTTTTGATTGCCTGTCACCTGTATCTGATGGATAAGCTGAGTTATAAGGCTCCTTATGGCAAGGCCAAATGATTTTTCAAGATCTTAAAAAGAAAACAGATCTTTCCCTGTTCTATTTATTTCTCAAATTTGCTTGCCTGGTGCGTATAAATTCTGACTGTGTGTGGTTTTGGAGAAATTAATTTCACCTTGGAAATTCTCACGGTTTTGTCTGATTTTTGTTAAAGTACAGCTTGGACTGGTGCTTGCATGTCTACTTTTGGTCCAAAGGTATTTTGAATTTGAATCTTACAGATATGTTGGGAAGTGTAACAGCACAAACATTTGGGAATTGTTTATAATACTTGAAAAGACAACAATTTTTGATCTAATCTTGGCGGTAGGGGGGTTGGGTTGCAGTCATGTTCTTGATATAGTTGCTTTACGGAGTAAAATGATCATAATAAGCGAGAAATCTTTTTTGTCAGAAAATTGAAAATTGTGCCCGTAGACAATGGAAGGAATATAAATTATAGTAAGTTACATTTGAAATCACATCTAATCAAGCGGGCAGTGAAGATTTTTGAATAGTTAATTGCTCTAAGCATAAAAAGACGTAATAAAAATATTCTCAAGCAAATCAGAAACTGGAAGCCTGTGCTTGACTCCATAGGGCTGATAGTTGTCTGGCATATAAAAATGAGCATTCAGGTTAATAATGATAAAATCGAAATGTTTTCTTTATATTTGTGTCCATTAGTCTTAAATAGGCATATTACTGGAAAAAAATTTAGAGCAAAATATGAGAGTAATGAATTTTCGGAGCAAAAGGTTTCACCCAAGTGGTCTAGAGTGAGTCATTACCAACTTTATGATACAAAACTTGTTGCTTGAATCCTGAAGAGGGTAAGGAAGCAAATGGGAGCAAGTTTACAAAAAGGGCTTCAAAGGCTATCTGGGGATCTACAGGCCATTACATCTTACTTCTCTATCAGTCATATTGGCAGAAACTATAAGAGAGAATAGCGTTAGTTAGTCACCTGGGAAATAAATGTGGCAAGTCACGTCTTGCATTTCTGCTGGTGTGCTTTAAGTCACACCAGCAAACGCAGATGAGGGCAGCTGGCTGACAGAACACTGGATTTGCAGAAAAGTGGTGATTAATTACCGAGTTAAAATAAGGAAACCAGTGGTAAGTTTTCACTGTGAATGTATGCTGTCAGTGGTATTCCTTGTTTGCCTCTGCAGGCAACAACCCTATTTGATGCTTATCTTCAGAAAACATTTAGAAATGGGGTGAACAATGAAATGGCAAGGCTTCAACATTACAACTCTACCCAAGGTAGGGAAAAGTTGCAAAATATTGTCAATAAACAAGTGAGTAATGAAGTGCCAGCTAATATCTAAAGTCAATAAATACGAAGCAACGCAGATACCAAGAAAATCTTGACTGTAGACACAATGAACTCTCTTGAAATTAGCGGTGCCCCATTCCTGAGTCAGTATTAAGTCACTCTTAACAGCACTCTGAAACCCTCATCTCATTTCTTCACAGCAGTGAGAAAGGTACACGAGGTGTTTACAGCAGCAGGGAAATAGAGAACAAAACAGTGTGCCATCACATAACTAGCCCATAGTCTGCAGACATTTTAAAATGAGTATACTACAAGAAATTCAGTCTTAGAAAGGTTTTAATGGAACTAGGGACAGTAGAGAATGAAATGGGAATGATCAAAAGAAATCAGATAGTTACTTTACAGAGAAAGGAAAAGAGTCTAAGTCTTCTCACTATAGAAAAGAGATGACTGCAGGTGATTTTGATAGATACTCATGTAATCACAAATTGTATGGTCAGAGTGCATAGGGAGTTATTGTTCACTGTTTTTCATTACAGCATATATGCAACATCCAGTGAACTTACTCTCCATGCAATAAAAAAATAAACTGAAATATTGCTACTGAAGTGTGGAATTATTTGCTAAATAAAAGACTATAAACAGATTTTAAAAGTCATAAGGAAAAATTGTGAAAGAAAATGTCAATCCAAAGGATTGTAAACTGCAGCTGATGTTTCAAACAGATGATAGAAGCAGAGAGGATATTGTCAGTGTGAGATAAACACCACCTACCTTTCCCCTCAGTATTTTTATGCACTGCAATTATTATAAGATACAAAAGAAACTACAGTTGTTAATGTTTTAAAATCTTGCTTTATTATTATTATTATTGTTGCTGTTGTTGTCATTAATTATTATTACACAGATCTAGCAAGTGCCTTGAGACTAAGTAAAGTAAGTGTCAGAAAATCATTACCTCAAGCCGTATATAATAATTGTTCTCTTTACCTCTCTGTTGAATAGTCAAAACCACAACTCAGAGTTGCTGGCATACCTGTATCTTGCAGACTTATTCCTTTTTAAACATTCACCAAGGTCTTGAAGTGTTTGAAACATTTCCGTGGAATTTTTAAAATACTGTTCAATATTGTATAATGGTAAGGCTCCTCTAAGTGTGAGGAAGTTGTATTCCTCCTCTTCCATATTCCTGCCAGGAAGCAGCCATATTCTACATGTGAAGAGAGTTTTTGTGTGATCTGCGATTTGTAGATTTTTGGTTGGGACTAACACTATATGCTGAAATCTAATGTAAATAATTCCTACCGCTCTGGTTTGCTGTGTATGACTGGATTTTTGAACATTGGATAATATGAATTTCAAAATACCTTTGGGATATTATATGTTCTCAATTAAAATACTTCTAGGTATATCAATTAAAATTTTCAACACCATTGAGGTTAAACTGTATTAAAGTTACTCTACTGCCACAGTGAAATTTAAAAATAATTTTAATAATGAAAAATTGTCCCATACTTTTAGTATCGCTACGAACAATATGTTACAATAAATGAATTCTTAAAGCAGGTGAAAATATGGGTTTGAAATGAACATTTTTTTAGTTGAATGGAAAAAAATGTGCCTGCTCTTATGTCAGCCTTATAGAAGAATGCTCTGCCTAAGTGGGGGTAAACAAGCTTGAGCTCTACACTATTTGCAAAAATTATCAGCTCGAGAAGTTACCAGATGGAGGAGGGTGAGTCATACTGCTTTTTGGTGCTGAAGACTATTGAGACCAGCCTGATCCTTCAATCCCAAATTTATACATTCTGAGGAAGTGAAGAACAAAATTTCCTGACAGAATGTGGCTGATGTGGCAGACAAAGTACCTGATAAAGGAACCACGTAGTGGTAGTAGCTGATATCTTATCTAAAGTGGCTGAGTGAAAGGCTGCTGAGCTGAGAGAGCTGGCCTAGAAACCTATGACTCGTGGTCAATCTCAGTCCTGCATTTTAAGAGCAGGGTCTCCTAACACACACCTTCTAGGGGGCATGTGTGGAGATTCCTCCTTGGAGGGGGAAATCAAGGTTACACCTTGAGCAAGAGGTATTTTTCCATGGTCATTGGTAAGGGTGAGTAACATCAATCTCCACTTAAGAATTACATTAGTATAATTGTTTCGATATTATTTAAAAAAATTGTGCATTCAATTACACCAACACATAATCTTTTAGACTTAAACAATTGATGAAGTCGGGCTAGGATTAGATCCAGCTGCACCTAGACTCCTCTCTGAGAAGGAGTTTAGAAGACACAGAGGTCCTTTCTGCACCTCATGACTCAAAGGAAGAATCTCCCTTATAAAACTTGTCCAAAACTTCCGTTTTGTTTGCAACGAGCCACTTATAGAAAATAATAGAGGGTAAATGTAGGTAAAGGATACTTTTAAAAATTTATGTTGAAAATATGCTAGCAATATGACATTTTCACAGGAAAGCCCACTGGCTTATATACGTGGATTTCTGTGTCTGTTTTGATAATCTGCTGTGTGTTCATTTTCGCATATGCCACAGATTTATATCACAGAGGCAAGAGGTACCAATTCAGAATTCAGATCTATTGGCATTGCAACAACCTCGTAAACTGTCACCAATTTTAAATGCACCCCTCTTTACCAAGGAAACACCAAAATAAGGCATTTGGTTCTCTGATGCCTCAGCAAAAAGTCAGCAATAAGGCTGCTGCATGAAACATTGCAGCTGGCAAACAAAGAACAGGACGTGGTAAATGCAGCACATAAGTGGGAGTATAAGGAACATTGTTTTAGCAGCACCAAATGGAGCAAAAATTATATATGTAGACTTCTATGCTGTGTGGGTTGGTGCCACACAATAACTCTGTCAATGGGAATCACTGAACTGAGAAGGAAAGTGATCTCCAGTTTGGAGAAATAAAGCTTGGAAATTGTTACTAAATGTAGCCAGGAAAACACCGATCAAGATGAGACAGGTGAAAATTCATGGGAAGGACAATAAAACAGACTAAAACTGGAATCAAAATGTAGGTTGGATTTAATAAAATTAGGAAAATAAAAATAAGAACTCCTTAAACCCCAAGTGGTATCAGCTGGGAGAATGGCTACACCAAAATTTGTCACACAGGTAAAAAAACCACATTATTTTGCTGCAGAGAGCAAGGCTTGGCCCAGAGACAGTTACTGCATAGTGGATTTTTCCTTCTTTGTAATAGGCGCCTAATAGGACTCTTCCCTATGAAAAAAGGTCTTTATTTTCCCTTGCAGCACCCTACAGGATGGCAGGCAAAAATGCTGTGTTTGTGTTAGTCCAAACCCTCACAACGCTGCATCCCCAAACCAGTGATCAAAGAAGCCTAGAGTGACCATGGTCTAAGCTCACATTGGGTGCACCAGGAGTGTTGGAGCACACTCGGATGGGGGAAATTGAAATCTTTCTGCCATTATCAATAGTAATCAATATCTCTGCAATTAAATCTACCTGCTCACCATTCCTGAATACATGTTATACAGGATGGTTAGCTGGATACATGGGCAAACCCTGTCCTGTCCAAAACTATCAAGGAGAGATGTTTCGACAATACATAATGCTTCAGTATACACCGTACACCCTATAATTGTGCTGGGATAAAATAACTATAGAAAGGGCCTCTATGCATTAGTTCACAGATTGTGGGCCCAACCAAATGGGAATGAATGGCAAACTGTTGGTGTTGGTGCATGGATTGAATGCAAACAACAGGGATTTATTTGTAAAAATAGTACCATTAAGTCCCAAGACATCTGTCTTGACACTGAACAATGTATTTGTCACTTTGAAATACATCCTTATGAAACCCTTGAGACTGTAGTTGTACATATTGGAAATGGATGTGTTTCTATGAGAACCTTTCGTGATTCTATATTTACAGACAGCACCTCTGTAGAAAAATGTGATCACTGAAATATCCATAATTGTAGTCTTATGGAAACTGTGGGATGTGACTGCAAGTATTGAGCTCCTGTCGAGATCTACCAACAGCTACAATCTAACTGTAGATTGTTTCAAATGTTCCTGTCTACCACCATTGGAATGAAACTTGCATTTATAAGAATACTGTTGTAATATGATCACTTGAGTACACTGCTAAAGAGAATCCAGAACAGCAAAGTATCCTGATCAACATCTATCTTCACAAAGTGAAGATACACCATGTCCTAGAAAGACTGGAACGGGATGGAGAACATAACTGGCGGGACATCAGCAACAGGAACATTGAATATAATGATTCATCCAATTGTGGTTTTGTTAGCTCTAACATTATGCTAATTACTTAAAATAATTTTACATGCAAAAGTCTGGTAAATCATGAAGCAAATGCTCCTTATTCATTATGATGAATTCTCCGATAATATAATTAATAGTAACATTTTATACTAAGAGCTATTTGCTTACTTTGGATCTGCAAGTGTGCAAACACAGTATATAATTAACATTAATTCTGGCACTTAAACTAAACAGTTTATCAAATAATTGGACTCTTACCACTGATCTGCCACGTATTTATGGTATAGAGGCAAGAGGTAATTTTACTACATCTTTAAGAATCAATAAAGTAGATTAACTGTACTTGTGGGGTGGTGTGTGACTTAGAGACTCCAATCCTTATTCAAACTCACAGCAGTTGGCAAAGGCTCCAAAAGAGGTTCAGTCCTGAGTGGCAGCTGGGCCAACAAAGCCTCGAGGAGACCTAAAGAGGAGCACAGTGACCTTATGGACATCAATGCGTATGAGAGTGGAACACCAATTATACAGCTGAGGACTGTTTTTTCCAAAATTCCTTTATAAAGAAACAAAGAAATTTGTGGATACAGGGACTTTTATGCACACCCTTCCTGTTGTATGCAATTTGACCATGAGACAGACACTTTATCCCATAAATAAAATGACTTGAGTGAGCTTTCTTTGAGCTCTTCTTGCTGGTCAGTGTGGCTGGATGGTGGTGATCTCCCCTGGAGTTGGGATGCCTCTCAAGGTTGCTCCTCAAGGCAGAGAGACCTTTTGCCAATGACAAATCTTTGGGTGAGTCCAGTCTGAGTTTTTCCTAAATTGCTACTGGACTGCATGCCAAGTGACTCTGCTTGAGCCTCAGAACAAAAGAGATGAGGAAACGGAAATACATTTCAGGCTGCATCTCACCTCTTGTCACTGGGTGACTGAATAGCACTGGCCTGAGAGAAAACAGACTTCTTCAGTAATTTTGTGGGGTTTTATTCTGCCTGAAAGCCATCCTAGAATTTTACAGCATTGGCCAGGTAATAAAATGCCCAATGAAACTGGATTCTGAAATCATGGACTCTTCAGCAACTGGGAAATGAGGTAACAAATAAATGAAATATTTTGGAAATAACTCTTAGAACTGAACAGAAAGTTATAATTTCACTTCACAGCGGCACACATGAATGAGTAAACACTTAATTTAGATCAATAGCATGCTGATGAATTTTAGGCCAGTAGTGCAAAAAGCAGTCTGTAGGAGGCAATATCATGTTTTTCAACAAGCTACCTCATTAAGTTTTTTGAATAAACATATTGGCAAAATACCTTAAAAACTTCTACTAGCGAGATATTTGTTTTGCCCTTAGAATGAGATTACTTTCATACTTTCAGTTATATGTTATCATCTGTCACTGTTCTGCATGCAGTGTGTTAAAATTTGTATTACAAGCTCCATAGGATTTTTGTGTTGTAGGCCCGTATACCTGTTATGTATCTGAAAACATGAATCCTTTTTTGTCCTTTTGCAGCCGTATGAAATACTGCCTCAGATTCATCTCTGTCATGATCTTCAAATGCAAAGGCCGTATCCTCTTTGCGTGAACAATAAATAATAGTTCAACACCCTGAAAAGAAAATTACACCACCTTTTTTCTGCTTGATTGTGATAACAAAAACTTGACTGTGTTAAGAGCATGGGTGTTCTGAACAGAGAGGAGAAAGATATGGTTGGTTTGAACCTCTCCTGAATCCCGGGGAAACATCGCAATGATAAAAATTTAATGCATTTTTTTTCCAAAAGGATTTATGCTAATGCTTTTTTCTTCTCTTCCAGGGCTCGTGAAGAGCTGTATATGTCTATGACAAATGAAGGTCTATTTATGTAGCTGCTGTATTACTTGTCAAAGTAACTTAAAGAAAAAAAAAAAGTAGATTGAAGACAAATAGGATAAGACTAACTTGCTTAAAGTGATGTGATCTTTGAAAAGTGCTGCACTTGTAACAGCTTTTATGAAAACCTTCAAACATGCATGTAATTATTTCTGTTTCTTGGATAAAACTGGAAGTACACTTTCCTACATTTTTTATAGCTTTCATATTTCTTGCATATAAAGTATATTGGAAGCAAAGTAACTATTTTTCTGGGATTTTTTCCAGATAGACCGTATAATTTTTTTTTTTTTTTTTAGTCCATATTACAGTTTTCTTTTGACTTTCTGATGAATTGGTCAATGGAAGTTAGAAATCTTTCACGTACATCTACAATGAGAGGGAGACTCTCTGGAAGTATAGGCACAATGATGATGCAGCAGATTTTTTTCCTGCCCAGTCAGTGCAGAGATGTAGTATCTTCAGGTGAGTGCTTATGATACCCAGTTTAGAAATTACCACCTAATTCAGGTGTTAGAGTTGGCATTGGTGGTATTGTTTTCTTCCCATGGAGAGTTGAAGGACCTAATCAGGTCTGTGAAGTTAATTATAAGTTTACATATTGTGGTAAACATTTAATAATGAGAGTTACAAAATGGATTTGGTCCATGTGAGAAATTGTAGCTGCTCCTGAAATTTCAGCCATGGTACAGCTTAATATTATGTGAGTGGTAAGATGGAAATACATGAAAAGGCTGAGGAAAATACAGCTACCTAATGTGATGTCTTTCAAAGGGACTAATAAAAGGCAGTGGCATTACAGCTGAGCTTAAAATTCAATGCTCCTTAAACCTAATAATCTTCAGGTAGTGAAGAATATAGGAAAAATTGAAATTTTGGTTAATATTATCCAACAGTTTGTGGAGTTGTCTCTAAGCTTAACTTGCATTTTGTTTAAAATACTGAGGCAGTATTAATGTTTTTCCTGCAAACTGGTGCTAAATTAAAATTCATTCTACTGTGTGCTTGGTGCTTCACCAGAAATGGCTGGCCATGTCCCAGCAAGTTTACGGAGAAATCAATGAGACAAAAGTGTTGGGAGTAATATTGTTTTTTTCAAGTGTGAAACTATGCCACAAAAGGATAAGACTATTTCCTTAAGTTTTGGAAATCTCTGTCCCAGAGAGAATTCACACATTCCCAGGTGTGAATTTACAGGTCTGAACTCCATTCTAATGCTTGGAACTCTTTCTCCTTGGCCCACTATATTAAATTTTGGTTAAAGAAATGAACAAAATAATTCTTTAAACCAAAATAAATTTCCCTATGGGACCAAATTTTTGGGAAATTACTTGTGTAATCAATCAGGCTTCCTGTCCTTCAGAGAACATCTAAATAAAGAGTGTGGACTTTAGAAAGGTATTTAGTGGTCCATGAATCTTACAGAAATCAGAGTCCAAAAATGGTCCTAAAAACATTCAGAAAATTATTGCAGAACCTAAAATCAGATGAAAAACAGAGGCAAGAGAAAGAAGGATGATGTTGATGCAGGACGAAAAAACTTGTTTGTGATGTTTCTGTTGGTACATATACATTGATGGTGCAAGGCCTGTTAGTTTTATGATAGTAATGGGTTTTTCTCCTGGAATTCCTGAATCCAAATAAAAATTTTTCTGATGGGCATGTTGGGCCAAGACTTTGCTGCAGATTTGGAACGTATAACGACTTTTTAGAAGGATAGGTTCCTTGGAAGGGTTGTTTGAAAGAAAGTTTTAATTTGACTTGTCTCCAGGGTTTTTGCACGCAAAGCAGCAATGTGATCACCACTGCCTTTCAGAGAAAGCTCCTCCAGAAGCCAAAATAAATGTTTTGAAGAAAGAATGTATTATCATTTCATTGTTGGAAAAGATGTTAAATTTCAAAATCTACTAGGGATTTTTTTGTGCATGTGTGTGTGTTTGTTTTAGTTAGGTTTTTTTGTTTGGTTTGGTTGGGGTTTTTTTGCTTGACTTTTTTTTTTTTTATTATTATTATTTTGGGGTTTTTTTTGGTTTTTTTTTGTTTCATTGTTTTTTTGTTAAGAAGGCTGCCTGACTGATTCTTTCCAGAAGGTGATTTATTATGGAATAGAACCTCAATGTTTCTGCAAGTACATGACTAATTGTTTTCCTCTCCAACTCATGTGCCGTTACAACAAGTTTAATGATGCCATTTAATTTAGGGTTATTGTGCTACACAAGTTTAACAAGCCCATTTGCTTGTAGCAAGGAGAACACTGCTTTCATCAGATCACTGAAATATACATTGTGTCAAAGAACTGTAATTAATCTCTGCCATTGGTTCTGGATCATCAAAAACATAGTTTAGGTCTACGTGGTCCAAAGGAAACCTAGTTTCAGTTCACTGAGGTCAGTTAAAATTAATCCTATTCCAATGCTTTGTTAGCCCCAGGAAATCTTAATTTCTTCCATGATGAAAACTTAAATTTATCTGTATTTTTAGGAAAATCTGGTCCATCCCTTTTTGTTTTGTTTGTTTTGTTTTTCTTTTTTTTCTTGTGGCTATTTTATATACTTCTTGTTACAGCAACCATGTAAGGGAAGTGTCTGTGCTATGGAGGTTTGTGTGCTGGAAGTGGTTGGTTCAGCCCTTGCTTTATACTGGTCATGTGAACATAGTGGGTGGTCTAGAATGAAAGTCACCCTCATTTTGTTCTCAAGACTTACCTGAGGGCATACGTCATTCGAAAGTGGCAAACATGAAACAGGTTTGTATATTGATTGCTGCAGCGCTGAAATTTAAATATTCATTATATTTCAGTTGCATCTTTAAATCATAACCTCAAGATGCATTTATAAAATATTCAATTAGAAGATGTGTAATATACACTTATCATGGACATGAATTCTACAATTACTCATTGTTCATATGTTAAAAAATGTAATCTTTTATATCAGAATAGGTTTTAATATGAAGTAAGTGTCAGATTTTTGTATTTTGGTATTTTGACTTATAGAACAGACTATCTCTAACACCAGATCTGTGTAAATTACTTTGACAGGGTATTTCTGTAGCTGTAATTTTGCTTTTGTGTACTTTATGTTATTCACTATACACCTCCTAATTAATAACTAAAAAGCTTTTGTGACAACATCCTTTACTCCTAAAAGATAAATTTGTGTTCTGATATTTAAAGTCAAATAAGTATAAAACAGGCATTTGCACAACATGCAGCTTCCTGAGATACACCTTTTAACTGTTTCCCATAAAATCAATTCCTGTACAAGTGCACCTCTAGAATGTCTGTGCGATATGTATCCTTTACCTCCAGGTAAAAGGAAATCCCGTGTTTTCCAGATTTTTTTAAGTGTCTATAAATGTGTCATGATTTGGTATGATTGCATACTTCAAATACTGAAGTTCTCATGGGCAAGAGGATTCTGAGGGGTGACGACTTGGGCATTTGTCATTAATGAATAGTACTGCCTATAAACAGAGAAGTGAAGAATAGATGTAGTGAGGGCTCTGCCATGCAATTGTTTTCACACCTCATTTACATCAGCAAGGATTTAATCTTAAGGATCTTTGTGGCACGGTAGAGCTGAGGATTTCTTTGCCTCTCAGCTGCCCCTAGGAGCTGACGAATGTGCAAGCCTTCAGTAACATTTTAGAGGTGATTGTGTTACCTATGAATATTTTTTAAAATTTCACTTTCAGATGCTTTACCTTGTAAATGATATTACATTTGTTGACTATGGACAACATCAATGTGATATTTGTTTATGCTTCCTGCCCAATAAGTCTACCACATTATAAAACTTTTATTGCCAAAGTACAAATGCATCAATAATTGAATGCCAGAAAAGGAAAAGGAGGCTATAGTTTCAGCCATTGTTGTCAGAGTTGAGAGTGTTGTGCAAAGAAGCATGAATTATACATAATCTCTCTTATATGTGGCTTGTGACAATCACAGTTCTAAAATTAGAATTTGACAACGTTTATCAGTACTGGCATTAAATAACTGAGCATAAAATTGAGTCACTGGTGACTGAAACCATGAAACTGGTAATATTTTATGTTCTAGCTGTTTTTCCCTCTGGAATATACCTTTCCTGGTTGTGCTTGTTGTAACATATGATGCTCTCTTCCCAAAATCCATTTTTTTAGGTGGATTTAATAATTTTACTCATTTTTTCTGGTTATATGTGTTTTGATACTTTTTTGGTTAAAAATTTCATCTTTATTGCAATAAGAGCCCTTTTCATTAAATTTTGTGGAAGCCATTGAGATTCAATTCCTAAAGTGTTCTTCAGAATTGCAAACCATAAGAGTTTCAAGCATCTTCTTGCCTGAAGATGGTGTATAAAAATGTATGTGGGTTCTTCCCTCCCCTGTCCACTCTTCACTTAAAGAATATCATCTTGCATTTCATCTTGTGCACTTCAGTGTGAGGAAAGGTAGCTGGAAACCTGGCAACCATTACTGGTATCGTAAGTTTTAAACATTTCGTTTCTTCTGCCATGACATGCAGTTTTCCCCAGTTTTCAGAATTTCTCCAGATGGACTGTTGCCTCACTCAGTCACTTAGAAAAGTTGATATGAACTGCCTTTAGTAGAAATATATGTCTCTTTGTAGTGAAGCCGCACTTTTTTGGAAATACACCATCTAAGGAGCAACATGAGTAAGCTTAGATTTATCTTGTCAGCGCTGGTAGCGAATAAAATCGGCATGACCCTATTTGTGTTTATCTGTGTCCCCTCAGAATTGCTGAAATTAAATAATGACATCCAGATGTATACAAGCAGAACATAGTGAGAAACAGGCAAACAGCAAAATGGCAATGTTGTGTTTTATCAAGACTCAGTGGTGTACCTAGATGTTACACTCTTTTTATTGTTTACTTTGCTTATTATTTTACTGCCCCCATTCCCTTCAATTTAAACCCCTGATTTTTCAGAATAGAAATAACGTGTTTTTTGGTTATTAATGCTCTGTGGTTCAAGCTTTTCTGTGCCTCTATTATGTCAAGGACCACAGTAGTCAGGCAAATGCATGCTTACCCATCACTTTCGTTTCATCATTGAGACCTTGATCTATCTTTCTCTTTGTTTATCACATACACCTGTCCTCATTACAGCAGATTGGACTCAGTGGTGCTGAAATCTGACTTTTTATCTGTACCAGCTATCTTATATGTCAAGCTCACATCATAACATTTGAGATTCCACTGGGTGAATTCATGGGGTAAAAGAAAAACCTGCATTATCCTAGTTTAAGATTTCTATAAGCACCTATAGAGAGATTATCTGGTACTCGAGTGTACAGGCATTCTGAAGTAACAGACAAAGAAAACACCTCAAAAAGAATTGAATGCTTATTCACCCCAGTAAATGACACATGAAGCTTAGCCATTTGGGGACAGAATGATCATCCATGTAAAACTAATGGAAAATAGCCTATGTGTTCACCTTGAGGTGTTAATTCCATTTCGGTTTTGGTGGGTTTTTTTTCCCTCATGAAGATTTATTAACAGTCAGTCACTCTTGTTGCTAGACTCTGATAAGCTCTTGTCCACACTGTAGTGAATTCAGATGATCACTAGAATAAATTATAGTTTGATTTTCATTCTCTGAACAGCTCAGTATTTTGTGGGAAGATTTACGGTTAAATGGTTATATAAGAAAATTTAGCAGTCTCATGAATGCAAAGCTAGGTTCTACAGGGTGATATTAAATACATTTTGTGGAGTGAGCTGCCAGGGAAACCTGCTTTTGGGCAAAGAAAGATTAGTTGTTTTGAATTATGGCATTGAGAAATTTCTTCTAATGATCAGGAATAGTGATAAAAAAGCTATAGCTCTGTTTCTTAAAACGCCTTTAGAGATCATCAGAAAATGGTCTCTAAAAAATTGTCCACATTTCCTTTCCTGTTAGTCTGTTTCAGGTTCTCTTTGTACATTGACTCTATTCTAACAACTAAAGGTATCAGCAAAATTTTCTTAGGTCCTCTGTGATGAAGCAAGGACTAAGATTGATTATACTTGTTACATGCAAAATTACAGATAAAAACCAATTTCCAAATACAAATAAGCACGTGGAGTCATGTCTCTGTGCCTTGTCAAGGATCTTTATAGTACTCATTAAATCATCTTTCTCTTTCAACTGTGTTGTAATTATAAATAGGTTCACAATGAATTCTCAATTCTGCACACGTAAATCATGCCGCATATCATTATCTGATAGAGTTGAGTAAGGCATGCATGGCTGCTGGGGTGCTAAAATATCAGGCCAGACAGTCAGCTGTATCTCTTAGCAATAACTGCTGTGTGTTACAGACCAACAGGGGGGTAATAAATAAAAAATTCAAAATTTCTCTGAAACCTGGAGCAATAACAAAGATAAGTAATGATTTGCTTGAAATTAAATGCAGACAAGAGTGAAAAAGGGAAAAAAGAAATCTCAGTAAAGGGGTAAAGCATCCAATTTGTTGCAAACAAAATGTATTTACAACTGACCTATATGTTTATTCCTTCTTTAGATGACTAACTTTGATACTACTTTTCTCCATTAGTCTTCCATTACCCCTTTCAAGTAGATGCAGCTTTTAAACATGAATTATGTTTTTATGTAAAGATGAAGTATGTTTTATCACTAGAGAAGCAGTAGCTGATGAGATTTATCTTGTTTGTGGTATAAGTTCCTTGTGGAGGGAAGCGTGCTGGGACGGGGGAAACCTCTTTTTTGTGCCTGGCAACCAATGCAGTTCAGTGCAGTTTGTCCCTCATGGTCAGACCACACATGCTTTCTACCTGCTCACTAACAATATGGACTGTTTCATATTAGCCTTCTCTTTTAAATTGAAATGAATTTACTGCTTAATAGAAAAGCTCCGGAGAGAAATTTTTTGGTGCAGTCCTTTTTGTTCATTATGGGCTGCAAAACAACAAGCCTCTTTGATACCCTTCTGTGAGATTACTTTTCTCCCCTAGCACTCCAAAAATATACATGTGTAGCAGCTGAATTATTGTTGCTTTAATGAGAAGGAAAAGCTAACTGACTGGAGTTTATCAAAAAAATAATTTTCGTTTTATTTGACTTCTGCTTTTTATGCCAACATTGTGTTTTAATTAACTGTGACACAGAGATTTAGCTGGTAAAATTTATTCAGATGAACCACAGCATACAATGAAAATGGCAGGATTGAGTGCAACAGCATGTTTTCCTGTTTTTCCCCTCCCCCAGATTTCCCCTAACTATTGTGTTCTTCTATGAAACCAATATTAGGAAGAAAAAAATGAAGACAGAAGAAGTGAGCTTTTCCATGACGAGAAAAATATTGTTGATTCTGCTGGCAGAGTAATTCACCAGCTCATTTCCATCAGCTTTTATTTCATGGCAATTGTGAAATAAACCACTCGTAGCACATGCTGTTAATCTCTAGTCCCTGGGGTGTAACTGCTGTTACACAGTATGGGTCATGTGCTAGCTAAAGTGTGCATTAAAAAGGTAGAAATTAATAGTAGGCAGATCTGATTCCAAGCTAAATGGTATTCAACGGGCAAGGTAATTCCCTTAATGGCCGCCACCAACAGACTGTCGTGCATGTTTCGTTTTTTGTTCCTGATTTCCTCCATTAACAGAGGAAAAAGTAAAAAAATCCTGTGTCACAGAAAGGTCCAGAGAAAATCCATTCAGGACAAAGCCTTACTGTGATGTTCATCTGTCCTCAGTTTCCTTCTTCCCAGCTCATCTTGTGCAACTGCAAAAATGTACCACTAGTGTTAATATGTCAGTATTATATTTCCTAAGGGGTTAGTTACATCACCTAACTTCTTTTACCAGTCTCAAAAACTTTGGCATTAGATTACATGTCTATTCAGTGGCTCTCTAATAAAATATTTTGGAAGGAAGAATATCAGGGTTTTTTTTCTGTCTATAAAGTTTTCCACCTACAAAATGAGCATTGAACCAGTTTCAAAACATACAAGTTATGGAAACCTTTATAATACTGAATTCTTATTCCATTTTTTCAAAATAGTCCTCTAATTTTAAGGAACAATGAAACCCTTGACAAGAGAAAAAGTGCAAAGTAGGGAATAGAGAAAAAAAATATGTCCACAAAGCTGCTTTTCTCATTGCACATGTATAAATAAATTAAAACTCAAATCTGGGTTTGGAGCACATTGTAAGTCTCGGTAGCACTTTGCATATCTTTGAGAATATTGTGGTCTCAGGGATTTGTGTTTTGTTGTGAGAATATATTCAAACTTCCTTTCCCAAAGCATGAAACATCCAATCTGGTTCTTAGTGAAGCGAGTAGAAAAACAGGCATTGATTTCCATGTGGGAGAGGGAAGATTGGTCCCCAAATGAATTTACCACTTAATGCTAGCTTTATGTATTGTAATACAGGATAAAATGTTCTGAATAAAATAACTCTCTCTTTCTTGCCTACTGCACACCTCATGGTACTGCTGAGTTGGCATGTAAGGAAGGAGTGATAAAGAGGAATAATCAACTACTAGCCTACATTTACATTGACAAAAGCAGACTATTTCCCTCCTGAGGCAAAGGAGGCAGCAAGGAAAAATGTGTAGTTCTTAACTAGACTGTTTCAGCAGCTGCTCTGTCTCTCTGCAAGGAAGATTAAGTCATCATGAACCCTTACCTTCTATGAGGAGTGATTGTTAAAGAACAATACAGAACTTAAGATAGAAACCTCCCCCGAAAATAACCACCAAACCCTAAATTTATAACCACCTTCTTTTTTTTTTTTTTTTTGGCCTGGTCTCTAATGGAATTTCATTTCCATGCCTTTCTACCAATTATAAGTTTATTCTGGGTGCCTCCTTGATGAATAGACATGTTATGTGTAGTAATGTGCGTTTGGGTTTTATTTTGTAGCTTTCTCATTCTGCATCTAGAATTAGGTTCCTACAAGGAAATAATGCTGATGTGCTAGGCATTCTTTAATATTAGAAATACATTGTCCTCTCTCTTTTCTCTAGTGAATTATAATTGTTACAGAGCTGCCTTTAAAAAAAATTAAAATAATGGAAATTTATCATCCTATATCTTATCACCATAACAGTATTCTTCTGATTATTTCTTAAATCCTATAAGAAAAATAGCTGAGATATTATTATTATGTTTATGTACTGCTATTAAATGCTTGTGTAAAGAATAAATAGATAGGTTGAGAGAAAAGGGATACTTTATATGCAGCAGAATAATGTATTAGTTAAAAATTCTTGAAGTGTTGAATGTTTTCAGAAAGTTGCTGTAATTCTATTGTGTATGTGTTTGACATCTTGCTGTTGTTTTTAGTTGACCTGCTTTACTTAAACAGGACTCATGCAACTCAACAGATATGTTTTATAAATACAAAGATGTTTGATTTCTCATAAGAAAACACTTCTGCCCTCTACATCTATTTTGAGTAGGTCTTTTTCTTTAACATGCAGGGTTTGTTTCTGTGTGACTGGAGAAATGTCAATGTTTCTTGACCTGAGAGAAGCCTTCTAAAATCATTTGTCCTTTTAAGGCAATTGTGTAACTAAGAATTCACACAGCTGTTTTTGCAGGACTATGTCAGACCAAGGTTATAGAAACTTGCTTGTGTTTGGATACAACATAAATAAGTCTTTAAAAATCTTGATTTTCATGAGTTTGCAGGTCAAACTCTGGTACTTCACTCCATTGTGCTGGACTTTTCAAGTCAGTGTACAAGTAAAGAACCACAGTATGCAGGGAGCTTGCTGGATGAGCTATGTAAATGAAATATATCTGCTTTCCCACCACTAGTCTTTGTCTTGGCTTAAATACTGAGTTATATGAGCAGCTGTAACCTCTTGCTAGTTGGATTGAATCTATTAAGGGTTCCAGGTGTTTGGATTTTCATAGGAGTTAGAACTCTAAAAAAAATATTTTTTTAGTGAAGTTGAATATGGGGAGAGCAGAAGAAAACAAGGGTACTAAAATATCACTTGGAGATGTTTACTATTGAAATCAATACTTGAAATCTGTTTCTTCAACACTACAAATATGTTTTACCTAAAGAGTCCCTTGCGCCAAGGGCTCAGTATCAAGTTACTCACAACACAAGTCTGAGGCGTCAACTGGCACAAATCCACAGGCAACACATTCATCAGAGGGAAGAGTTCAAAAGGCCAGTTCTGCCTTCCTCCTGTGGCATGATGCTTTCTAATGTATCTCTCTACTTTAAGACAGGTGGTTTCAACATCAGACCGGTAGTGGCAGAGATTAAAAGATACTTTCTGTCCTAAAGGTATTCCGTATTTCTAGCAACAGCATGCTTGAAATATTCGGATATCTCATTTAAGTGTTATTTGTTTAAAGAAATTCAGCTGCCAGACCAGCGGGTGTGGTTCCACAGTCCATGCTGATGGAGAATACAGAAAGTAGAGAAAAATCTCACTATCATGTATTTGGCATCCAGAAATTTATAGTATACTTTTTGTACTGTACATGTTCTTTTACACGTTGGTGATTACATTTAGCTCAATATAGAGTTTTGAATAAGAACTGATTTCTCCATAGGTACTTTTTTCAAAGAATAACAAAATGTGCCTTCCATACGAATGCCATATTTGACAATTAAAATCCTCCCTGTTACATTTTCCAATTACAATATTTTTAAATTAATGCTTTATTTTGTGCAAGATCTACTCAAATATTTCACAGATTAGTAGAGGCTATTTATGTCAAGTATATTTCAGTGTAAATTTTCCCATATTGTTTGTATTTATGTTTTTTTGAATTTTCTTTTCAAAAGAAACCCCTTCATTTATGTTTTTAATACCTTGATTGATGTTTCTGATTTCTTATGATATGTATATTTCAAAATAAAGTAGTAACATTTCTGTGTCTTTTTATTTCCTTGGCAAATACGTGATTTCTGCATGGAAAATGGAAAGGTACTCTTAGGATGTCCTGTTCTAGCAGGACTTAGAAGAAAACTGGAAATCACGCCATAAACAATCTGCTCTGTGATATGAAGAACACAATGGAGATGTAGTAAAGAATAGAGATGTAAAATGCGGATGGAGAGCAATGAATGGGACAAATCTTTTAAACTTCTTTTTCTAACTGTATTTTTGGATGTTTCTAAATCCTTCCCATCATTAATATATAATAGGCTTCATTCAATTTTTTATTAGGCTTGTAATTGCTTCTCTAATTAAGAAAAGTCATTTATGGTTAGCAAGTATTGAGTGATAGTCACGTTGATAAAGACTAATTCAGAATCTGCTTCGGACTCCGACTGTTTATGTAGATGAAGCTCACCTTCATGGCCCATCCTTGCTACACTAAGCAAGTGTACCTGTGTATCATCTTTTCTAGAAGAAAGAAGTGCTCCTCAAAAACAAAACAAAACAAAACCCCAAAAAAACAAAGAAGAAAAAACCAAAATAAAACAAAGAAGAAAAACCAAAACAAACCCCTTCATCTTCTCGCTTGTGCACATCTTTTGTCCATCAAGCTGGTTTTAACTTTTTAGTTCTGAAAGCAGTCCATCTTAAAATGAGTTGAACTGATTACAAGGTTCAGACTCTAGAAGAATTGTTTCTGCTAAACGCCATTATACTCAATAATAATAATAATAATAATAATAATAATAAT
>VZTG01010608.1:839601-864441 GCA_013397845.1 Melanocharis versteri | reverse complement strand
TAATAATAATAATAATAATAATAATGAAAAAGCTCAGATATCTATAAATAATGCATATTGTACAAACTTTAGAGGCAGCGTCACTCTGAGTTGACATGTCAGTTGAACACATCTGACACAATTTTTTAAAAATGTTGTGAGGGAATGTGACTTATGTTATTAATCCTTTATCTTTTTCTGCCAACTCCCTTAACAAAAAACTGTTGTTTCCAAGTATGTTTGAAATTGCTAGCATCACATGCTAACACAAGTGGTGCCTAAGAACATCAGATGGTAAATCCAAGCATATTAATTACATCATTAAACTAACATTTGGTATACCACTGAGATACATTACAATAACAATAACCTTCATGTGTAATAAGATGCACTGCCAGCATATAATGTGGGAGCTGTGTACAACTGAGAGATTCTATTCTATCCTTGCATGGAGTAATTGAATCGACTCAGAAATAAGAAAGAACGTACTGCCTTAAAATTAGCACTGTCCTGCTTTTTGTATATGTCTCTATGTATAGAAGGGGGTGTGCACATTCATGTCTGAATATTGTCACACTCTGAAAGCCAGATAAACTATTTCAGAGAAGTCAGAGTTGCTTGGTTGCATCTGTTGAAAACAGTCTGTGCTGTGTATGAGAGCTCATATCAGTACAGTAATTACCATAGCTGAGATAAAGCCTGTGCTAAATGTCATTTTCAGCTGACAAACACATGAAACCAAGCACCATTAAATGATTCAGTTGTTCTGAGAGTGCTGAGCTCTGTGTCTGGGATAAAATCATTCGTCCTGACTGCAAAATAAATAAACAAATGCAAAACCAGAACAGAAAGAAACAGCTTAGAGCGGAGGGTGGAAAAAAGTCAGTTAATGTACCTAATGAAGTGGAGAGAGAATTTGAGAAAGATCTAGTAGCAATTCCTAACAATTAAACTAAATAGTTTTTATTTTGCTACAAATTTTTTAAAGGTCATCAGAGTGCAAATTTCCACCATGTTTGCAAGTAGCCAGAAGAACGTTGTTCCTTAAATTGATAGCAGTCTAAATATGCCAAAAACAGCACTTTTTAACAGATTGCCAAAAGAGGAGGCATTCACATATTTCAAAGAGTGGGGTATTGAGAAGTTATACATCATTGCTAAAATATTCCTAACTAGAGAAAAGAAAAGAAGGAAGCAGTTTTCCAAAGCCCTTCGCATTAAAAATAACCAGTTTTTAAAAATGTAAGAAAGAAAAGTTGGGGAGGGGGGGGAAGTCAGGTGGCTTTCCTCACAACAGGGAACTGTTTAACTGCAAGCAACATTTTTTCTCACTGGAAAAATGTTGGACAATTCCCATTGAGCTAGAAAAAGGTTTATTGACTTCAAAAGGTCACTGATGCCAGGTGACATTTACTAAATATTTTATGTTGCTGGAGAGGAATGTGGTGTAGCTGCCTCTGAAATACAGTCACAAGCTGAGGAGTTACTCTAGCTCATGACACAGTGTGATACAATGCACAGAACTGAGCTTGGCTTCCAGAGTAAAGGGACTAATACAATGTCATGTTAAAGGTAAAATGTCCTTCCTCCCCACTGTTTGTGCTCTGTTCTTCATCCGGATGTGGTCCACAGTGATTAAAGCTGGCAAAGTGGTGTGTGTATCATCTGTAGGATTTCCTGTATTGTACTTCCAGACACAGCTGCAGAGGTCTTGTTGTCTGAAAGCCTGGCCAGAAGCCCAAACTCGGCATCCATTGTATTTTATTTAATGTCTTTGAAATCCGGGCTTTAATTATTTTCTGTTTCAGCTTTATAATAGAAAGGAGAAAAAGTCCTGCTTTTTATTCCCCTTTTTGTATAATAGGCAGGCCAGGAGGTGTTCTCCCTCTCTGAAGACTTTATAGTGTATTTCTTTCAAACACCTGGCCATTTGCAGTGCCTGAGTGCTGACTGTCATGCAAACAATATGTAATACCATGCTGTTACACAAGGAAGGATACTGGAACTGAATGGTGTGCTATTAATACCAGGAGAACTTCAGTAAGGAGGGAATGTAGGGAAAAAGACATGCAATAAAGGCAGGGACAAGAAATATTACCATCTAAGGTAGAAGCTAGTCAAAACCTCTTTCTAAATGTCTCTCTTTGTCTTTCTAAACATTTTATCTGTCGATGAATGCAGAATGAATGAACTGCAACTTGGTCACTCATCTTTCCAATCGGTGAGAGATATATATGCATAAATAATTTATAGTAAATATATGATATGATGATTAACTGAATTAAAAATTGACCTCAAATTTTAGCTGTATGCAAATCAAACCTATAAAGGAGCAGATCAAGAACACAAAACACAAAATACACAAAAGATTACAGGATGACTTTTTTAAGCAGTTTGTTTTAAAGCAGTTTGCAGTAACAAGTATTTGTTTGTATACAAGACTACGTTATTATTTTTCAGACCATGTTGCTTTTGTCAAGCGTATCAGATATGAATAACCATAAAGTAGTAAATTTGCTAAGTTTTCTTTGCATTGTAGAAAATCTCTCATTGCTCAAGTAAAAAACTAGATTACTCTTACCTTTTAAATCCAAAAAATTACATTTTTAGAGAAAGGGAGAACTCTCAGGTAATAGTGAATTAGGATGTTTAGAGAAAATATTTATTTTTTCTTTATCAAGTATATTAATGAAATTTTGTGTAGATAGAGATCGTAATTTTCAGTGGTCTGTGGCAAACTGTTTCAGATGAGACAGTATATGCAGAGGGGTCGGTATCTGAAAGGTCTGTCTCCATGTCCAGAGTATCTAACAGCACTCTATGCTGTTTTCAGGCAGCAGCCTGTGCAGATGCACCAGCAAGTTTGTCTCACTGCTGGCTATGTCCATTATAGGATTTTTTTCTTCAACACATCATGGGTTTTCTTGGGGATATCATTCTAAAACAAGCAGCTGTTCTGGGATCTGAGGTGAGCAAACTCTTGGTGAAGTGTGTAAGTTCTTCATGGAATCATAGAATGCCTTATTTTGGGACACCCCTTACAGATTGTCTAGTTTCAACCCTCACATCATGGGGACGCCTTTCACTGGGGGAGGTTGGTCATTAGACCTGACCCTGAACACTTCAAGAGTGCCCACAGCTTCTCTAGGCAACCTGTTCCAGTGCCTCACCACCCTCACAGTAAAAAAATATCTTCTCAATATCTAATATAAACCTGTCCTCTTTCAGTTTGAATCCATTCCCCTTTGTTCTGTCACTACACACTCTTGTAAATAGTGTCTCTCCAAACTTCTTGTAAAGTCCCTTCAGGTACTGGAAGGCCTCAATTAGGTTCAAAGCCTTCTCTTTTCCAGGCTGAACAGTCTCAATTCTCTCATCCTTTCCTCACAGAAGAGGTGCTCTGTCTCTCTAACCATCTTCATGTCCCACCCGGGACTTGCTCCAACAGGTCAATGCCCCTCCTATGCTGGGCACCCCAGAACAGTACTACAGGGTGGTCCCACAAGAGTGGAGTTCTTCCCCTGATACACTATGGATGGTTTTCTGTAGGCATGGAAGCAGAATTTCAGATTATGTTGTTAGACAGGATGATGATGATGATGATGATGTAGCACAGTTCCTGTCACGAGAAACAGAGGCTTGTAAATGTGCCATTGTCTTACGACAGCTTTGCAGGTCATCAGGTGCACTGCTAGCAAGCTTTTGCTGGAATTAGAAGAGAAGCACAAACATCTGCCCTGCCAGTAGCATCAGGAGTGGGAGTAAAAAGAGGACAATGTGGATTGACATTTCCTTGGATCAGATTTGTACTCTGAAAAGCCATTTCTGGGCTTCTGCAGTACATGCTGACTAATGAGAAAAGATTGAGCTAGAGGGTTTTGCTGACCAGTACTGGCTGCAAAATACTGTGATGGCAAGTGACACTTTTCTGGGATGTGTGCAGAGCTTGGCTTCTGTGACAGCATTTTGATAGCAGAGGGGTTTTTTTTTGCTCAGTTTGCTTACCCAGATGATTAATTTTAGGTAGGCTCTGCTATTAAAATAACGTTTCTTGGCCCAGAAGTGATGAGAGTTAGCAATAGATTTGCATGTAGAATGAGACATGGAAACCTTTTCAGTCCTTCTGCAGTGGGCCTTAAATTGAATGGATGGAAAGAAACATTTCAGTATAATGTTTCAGTGTTGACAGGTCTGTCATTTTCAAGACACAAAGATATGAAAAGATGTGTTATACCTGGGGAAGTTAAGAATTTATTATTGCATTTATTATTATATTTATTAATATTTAAATATTGCACAGTTTAAGAGAGAATAACTTTTATTAGCAATGAACATAAGCTCCAGCAGGACTGAAATTTCTTCTTGCTTTATGGGTCCTTGGTTATCATATCTAGATGTATTTGGGCTTAGAATGATGATTTTGCCTTATGATAAGGTTAGGGACTCTTGTTTTACAAATACATGGTATTTTGCACATTACCTAAAGTAATTTGTCTGAGATGATAAATGTACTAGCATTTTCTGATTATATGAAAGTAGCTGGTAAAACAACACATGCAAAAAATGTGTTCTGCTGACATGTGGCCAGGTAAAATTTTTATTTCAAGATTAAAAGTTTCTATGCTAAAACTAAAATCAAGTTAAATTCATGAAGATTATATATGGTGCTATGTACAGGCATCCAGAAGTACAAAAGTATTTTGTGACATTACCTGGAATATAAATGGAATTTAATAATTCATTAGCCTGCATATAATTCTCCTGCAATATTTCATACAACATTGAGAAAACTCATGAAATCATACCGCCCCTTATGAAATGTTTATGAAATTGCACTACTTTTGGAAACTGTCCTTCCTCATTTAAGAAGCATGGTTTTCATAAAGTTACACTTTTCTTTAATTGTGTTTTAAATAATTAAATAATATTTTTTAAAAATTAGTTCTACCTTTTAAAATAGGAGGGGAAATGATATCAAGTTCTGCCGAAGTGTGATATTTGAATTAGCAACAAGAAAATGCAGAAACAGAGCTCAAGTGGTGCTGTAAGACCAATCACCAAAAAGTCATGACTGCCCAACTCTTTTCTAACAGTGCAGTATGCAACTTTTTTTGACTATCAGTCTAAAACAGTGTATAAATTCAGTCTCTCAGACTTGCCTATTGCCTGACTGCAAACTGTAAAGTAGTTTTTTATGCTCAAGCACTTTAGAGGTAAGAACAACTGTGCTCCAGCACATTTTCAAGTAAAAAAATCTTCCTGTTCATGAGCTTTGCATATCCTGGTTCTTTACTCTTCTTAATTCGCGGTGAAGCCCTCTTCTTCCCCTTGTCAGTCCAGTAAATGCATTTTTTAAATTTATTTTTAAATTTTTTTTGTTTGTTTTTTGTGGAGGCTGCTCAGAGTTTTCTGAANCCCTTGTCAGTCCAGTAAATGCATTTTTTAAATTTATTTTTAATTTTTTTTTTTGTTTGTTTTTTGTGGAGGCTGCTCAGAGTTTTCTGAAAGTATCTTCTTTTCTTCTTCTTTCTTTTTCCGTTCCCCTCTTCTGTTGCATTTGCCAGGCACCAAGAGATACATAAAGCTCCAGTCCCTCAAAGAATGTCAGCCCAGTAGCATTGAATCTGGGAGGTGAGGAGAGGAGCAGGCAATTACTGGGTTTTGTTCAGTTGCCATGGTACCAAATGGAAAATGTTTTCCATTTCAGTTTCGAGATCCTGTCATTTGAGACTCTTCCCAGTGTTGGCAAGTGATAGCCTACGCCTTGGAGACCCTTCTCTTTTATTTTGTGTAGTTCTGGGAGGATTTGCTTATTATCAGTGTACAGTGGTATGTGATTGCTTTGCAAGTCTGAGGATCAGGATGTTGTATGTGGCTTTCAGAGAGCACAAGAGTCAGTGGAGAGTGGAGGGAGAGGGATAAAGAGGACCAGGGAGAGCTACTCATGGAGAACAGGAGCAGGTTAGCGGTGGTACCAGCACTACTGGTGCTTGTTACACTGGAGGATGCATCACTCCTTTACTTGTACGACAAATAAATGTGTCCATCTGTGAAAGCATAGGCCAGCCCAGAGAGCCTGGAAGCACATTAATGACATTATTTCAGATGAGAAAATAACCAGAACAGTCCTCTGTGAGATGTGGCAGAACTGAAGGAAAATAGCTCTCTGTGCAGGAATGAGACAGGGCAGTCTGATCTTCAAGTAGAGCACAAATAGGACATTTTTTCAGTCGTAAAGTTTGCTTTATATCCATTGTAAATGTGTAAAAAGCTCACTGTCAATCTTTTGTAAAGATTATTTGGAATTTTCAGCAACATTCTGAGTTTATCATCTCACTGGTGGCATATTATCTGAAGCTTCATGTGATACACCTGTTTATCCCGAGAAAATATTTCCTCAGAAGAATTGTATTCTCTTCTGCTGTACTTTTGTCCATAAGCTACATCAATAAAATAATGAAAGTAATAAAATCTCTTCCAGTATTTTAAGACATAGCTTAACTCTCCCTTGTCCCAAAGCACAGCTAAACAACTACAAACATGGTACCTTAAAATTTTGGCTTTTTGCAGTAGTATTGCTCAGACATTGAGATATGCAAATATAGATATTGTACAGCTTACACAGTATTCAATAAACATATAAAAATAACAGGTCTTGCTACTTGATATTGCTCTGACAAACAGTAGTATGGGATAAACAACATAAATATTTTGAGTGTGTGTCATGGCATTTTTTCAAATTTCACTCATAGATTTGGACTAGTAATTATCAAAAGACAGCGGGAGTAGGTGGTAGCCTAGCTGGCAATTGAGTTCATCCACAATTTCAAAGAAATAATGTACTTTATTTTTCCTCCCATTTTCTAGTTCTCAGTTATAATGAGGGTGTAGAATTAGGAAAAGGTATCTCAGCCTGGTAAATTACTGACAGCAAAATAAATACCCTATATTGACTACTGAACACTAATTATTAAAATTATTTAGTCACAGTGAAAGTAGTTTAGGCTTTTCTTCAGGGTTTTCAGATGATGCATGCATTACAAACATGTGGACCATTCACAGCTTTTATAATTGGAAGAGAAGTGATTTACAGAACAGACCTTTTCACATGAATCCTTTTCACAGTTATGCTCCTGGTTCTCCGAGCTGTGGTAAATAGAGATCTGAAACAAGATTCTCTTGACATGCTTTCAGTCTGCATAGCCAAGAAATGGCACAACTAGAAAATATCTTATTTTACTTTCCTTCAAGGCCCATTTCAGTGCCTTCCTGGTTATTCAGTCAATCCAGGTGTGATCTATTTTTACCCTTTATTTGGAGTTTGGTTCACCACGTGGTTCATTCTAGTTGTTCATCATGGGGGCTTCTTGCACATTCACTTGGTGGGCACAAACTTTTTTCAGATAACAAATGTTAAGTCAGTTTGTGACTGCAGAGTAGTAGGAGGGATGCAACAAGGATAGCAGGATACAGCATTATGCAGATTCATAGTCAATGAGCACAGCGTGAAGCAGAAATCCTTCTGCATAAACTTTTCTCCTCAGAATTTAATGCACATTACACTTCGCTGGTTATCAAAGCATGTATGCCAGAGAACTGTCAAACCAATGTGTTTATCCAATGACTAGGTTGTTGTGGTTCACTTCAAAATACACAATAAGCTTTAAGACTTACTGAAAGAGGACAAATCTTGAGTGAAAAAATTTTGTAGACTCCCATTTACATTGGTTAGTCTTCAAAGCTGAGCCTTTATCATTTATACCTAATGCTGTGGAGATGAATGCAGAAAGCAGGCATGTTGAACTCTTATGTTTTCAGATTGTGTGTTAGCAGGCACCTAAACCAAGACATCATGCATAACAGTTTAAAAATGCAGCAAGCTCAGCTGTTGTCTGTTATGAGACAATGCTTTAGGAATGATTACAAAATAAGTTGTTTGCCAAATTACTGAAGCTGTTTGGAATTTCATGCCAGATTTCTGATCTCCCTTCCATGGTGGATGTTTGATGACAGTTAAAGGATTTAATTTTGGGAGAGTGAGCAGGGGAAAAAAAGCTGATATGAAGGCCAAGGAACAAACAACAGATAAAGATGATACAGTTGCAGAGTTGGTGGTTGGTAATGCTCAGCAGATTTATTCTCTAAACCCAGAGATTTCTTTGTAAAACTCATTTTCACAAGGATCTCTTACCTGCTGCATACTTTCTGACATTGTCATGGCATATAGGATTAATGGCAACTGTTAACATTTCATGCTTATTTCGCCAATAGTACTCCATTAATTCTAAGTTCATCTCTTTTCTAAAATGATTTAATTATAAATTAAATAGCAAATTTATTTTCTTAAAATTAAATGAAATAAAACACTGCAGTGAGTGTAATGGAAATGCTAATGTCAAAAATGCAAGAAAGAAGTAGAAATTAAAATAAACCTAACAAATGCTTGGTATTATGGACCTAGAGCTGTAAAACTGCTGTTTGGGAAAGAAGATAGATGGGACTGGAAATATAATACACTGCATTTCTGAAATTAAACCCAGTGCATAAAGAAAGGAGATTACGGGTAATTCCCTCCTCTCTGCCTTCCAGACAGCTGTGAAAAAGAACAGAGTTCACAGCGGATCATTAGGTTGTCCTCAAGACCTCAGGGGTTTTTTGCAGCCTAGTTGATTCTGTGGTTTTGGGATCAGAGGTGCTGGTGGAAAGGAGAGGATCAGGCTGTACTGCTGCTCCGCTTCCCCAGAGCACTCCCTGTCGCTTAGGGACACCAACGGCTGCCACCGCTGTGGATGTCACCCTCATTCTGCCGTCTGATGTCTCCTGCTGGTGAGGGTGCATAAGCAGGCAGCCTTCTCAGGAGAGGGAGCCCCACTGGGGACACATGAAATGCCTCCATCTAGCACTTTCCTCTCCTTCCTTCTCTTCCCGCCACCCCTTTCACAGTCCCCTGAGACTGAGCTGCCAAGGGCACCAGCAACTCATGGGATGGAGAATAGCGCATTGCTTAATCTGCAAAAAACACCAATGCAGCTGGTTGGGTCAAACCAGCCAGATCTTCTTTCTCTTTACCGTAGTGCCTAGGTTTCAGACTCCATTAATCAAAGTCAGGAAAAGCTTCTTTCAGTCATATCTATGCATTAGTCAACAGAGCTAGCTCTTTCTACCTCAGTAAAATAACTGCTTGACAGAATAAAAGACTTAGAGTTCTCCCTGAAAAAGGGGCATTGATAAGTTTTGATAAAGTTTGTATTGCCTAATATTAAAATACTCTACCATGTTGTGATTCTTATTCTTTTCTCTAAGTCATGCAAGCTAAGTCATACAAAAGCTAAGTCATGCAAACTTTGGCATGAATCTCTTGGCGTGTTTGTCACAAAAACCCCAAGTGTGCTCAGGTCTCAGTTGTCAAAATCAAACCCTAGGAGTGAAACACCTCTAACTGGATGTTCTAACTAGTCTGTCAAAAGTCAACACTGAGCTGCCCCTGCCAATGTTGGTGTCTTGTGGTTTTGGTTTTTTTTTTTCATTTCTGATGAAACGTGGTATTCTGGTTTTTTCTCTTTTCAAACTTATTGTATTTCAATCTCCAAAAAAAAAAAAAAACCAACCAAAAAATACAAGTGTAAACTGTTCCCTTCTTTATCAGTTTTAAACATTATTTGTATGTGAAAACAGGTGCACATCCTGTGGCTGTAGTGTAGCACAAAGATTGCTCAAGTATAACATACTCAGAGACAGGGATCCCATCCTCATCAGGAGATTGGCAGAAATTCAATAAGGAGACAATTTAGGAAGAGTCCTGATGTCCTTGGGTTAGCAGGTAGTGGTTATAGATTGAAGGTGATATGCTTGGCCAACAAGAAAGAGAGCAGATAACTTCTTGGAGGAGAGCCCAGACAGAACCTCCCCATCTGGTTTATACACAGGATAACAGCAGGGACAGAGCAGTAGGACTTAGTGGGCAATTTCATTTTTATGTGAAAATATTACTGATATCAAAAGATTTTTTAGTAAGCAGTTACACAAAAAAGAATGATAGAGGATTTTGATCACAAAATATTTCTGTAAGCAATAGATAAATAAACTCTATTTTTAATGGAGTAAAAAACAATCACAAGCTAGGTGTACTTAAAATAAAAAAAATGCGGAAGATCTCTCTCTGACTGAGGAGAAAGCAAAACAAAGAACGTAAAATAGCTATTTCTTAATGCATTTTTCATATTTCAAAACCAGGCAGGTATATTTTGATATTTTACCTTCTAGTGTTTTCTCTTTTTTTAGGTTATTAAGCAAGTTTTGAAGAGAAAAGTTAACAAATACTAGAACAGACATGATTTCCCCCTCTGTACCACTGCCTGTGAGCCTTCAGATCAAGGTTGGGTGCATCTGTGAAAAAAATGCTATAGCTGGACTCAGGTTACTGGGTTTACTCAGGAGTAATTTTTTAAATCTGGAGATGGTGATATCGAATAACCATAATTCCACTGGTGCCCTAGCAAATTTTGCTGGCCTCTCTGTGTACACTTTTGTTGACTGGCAGCAAACTGCTTTAGGTGACCCTGCCTTGGCAGGGGGGTTGGACTAGATGATCTCCAGAGGTCCCTTCCAACCCTAACAATTCTGTGGTTCTGTAATGCTTTTTACCAAAGAACAGTTGTCAGGACTTGCAATTCCTAGATCTTGATATTTAAATGCCAAATTATGATTCAATGTACTTACTCTCAAAAAGCTGTAATTTAAAAAAGGGAGAAAATACATAGTTAGGGATCTTAAGGATACTCTTCCCAGCTGCCCTAACAGCGTAAACTCCTTCTTTCACGTGTTTTTTAAAACAAAATAACAATTTTCATGATTGTAAGTGCCCTGAAAAATGCTTAGGTTTGCCTCCAGAGCCTACATATTAGGAGGGCTGAGCAGTGAATAACTCGCCCAATCAGACATCTCATGACAGCCCGATTATGGCTGAGCCTGTCATAAGTCTTGATCTGATAAGATTTCTTGGAGTGCCGCTGTGCAGATGACACCATCAATAAGTCATAAATGTGTTACCAGAGACAAAGGCTCTCCCTTTCTGTAGTGTCTAGTGGTAGTCAAGTGCATTCCTCAAAAAAGGAAGGACATAACCTTGTCCCAGGCATTTTCAGGGAGCAGAACTCTTCTCCTTGTCTAGATGTGGTTTACAGGTATCACCCCCCACACTAATTTTTCTCATCCCTCTTTGAGCCAATCTTTTCCACAAGGTGCATTAAGAGCAAGGTGAAGAGGGCAACCTCTCTGCTCATGCATAGCACTTGGCCACTGTCCAGCCTCTACATGGACAAACTGCTACCTTGACACCCCCAATACAGCAGCAGTGAGTCATACAAGGTAATACAACAGCAGCTCACAAAGATACTCTGAGCTTTGCAACAAGAGCTCTGGGTCCCACCTGGAACCCCTCTGGCAGGTAGAAACTGAATACGGAGCATCTGCTTCACTGGGACATCCCTGTGTCTGAGGAACTGCTCCCTAAAAGATGAGAATTTCCTCTCCTCTTGCCTCCTGGAAAAGTGAAGCGGCAATTCCTGCTAAATTCTTTGAAAGTGAGGTGATGGCACTCACAGTCAGGGAGGGGTTTTGGCAATTGAACATGAGGTATCTTACCTTCACCTGCAAGAGGGGCACTTGCAGTGCAAGTGTTCAAGACCTTGGCCTCTCTCCATTGACTAAGCTGGAGGCAACACCACTTAGGAAGCAGCTGTTTGGAAACCATTTTTGAGGAAAAAAGCTCTTTGACTGTATTGAATAGTCACTTTTTTCAGGCAACTGGAAACCATTCATAGGCAGGTATTAAAAAGTCTGTTTTGGCAGCATAGGGCTGGGCTCATTGTGAAGTTAACAGTGGTGAAAAGGGTCTCAGAAGATGTATGCTCTGCCCTAGCATACGAAGAGGAATGCTCTTTCTAGGCACATCATCTGGGCAACTGGAAAATACTCAGTAATATCTTTCCTTCTATTTAATTTTTTCCTGTTCTTCAGTTTAGAGAAATAAAAGATGAAGGTGGGAAAAATAAGGATGACAAGATGCTGGAGAAATCATTGCTATTAAAAAACCTGAACACTCTGCTTCTCTGCCTAGGAAGAATGTAGGAGACTAGGCCCCTGCAAAATGGTCAGCTCTGAGCCCTGCTGAAGCTCTCTCATGGTTAGTTCCCTTCTGAGGGGGGAGCAGCTGCTGCCTGATGCACGTAATGAGCAACAACAAATGTAAAGGTAACTGGAACTGTTTGACAATCTGCTACTGAGAAAAGAGACTAAACGAACAGAAACAAACCTGAAGAAATTTGAAAAAAATAAAAAAGCAAAAATGACAATATGGTGCTCTCTATCTTTCATTAGCTTACAGAGATCTTTCCTGGTCATGGAGTTGGGGAAGAGCACCGAATGTGTCCCTTGGTGTGACTGTTGAATACCAACACCTTACTAGAGAATTCCATACACTCAAATATGTTGTGTTAATGAAAGCATGCTGCAAGGATGTGTAAACATGCTTTTTTTTTGACATATCAAGAGGCATGTAACACCGAACTTAAATATCTTTCAGGAGTCAGAAAACAAGTTTTTGAAAGAGTTGATTCCAGAGATTGTTTCCTGCATTGCTGTATGATTCACTTCTCATGTTTTATTTGAGTTCTGTAAAATTTCTGAGGACCACTACAGCTTTAAGCAAAAGACCCTAAACTGGGCCTAAATTTGAATTCAGCTGATGGATTTCTCTTAGACTGCCACGATATAGGAGTACTGTTTTATTTTCTTGTCTATGGCAAAATTTAATGGCCTGCTGCAGTTTTGCGTCTTTCCGTAATAAAGTCAGAAAGGCCCAGCTTTCTGCACCTGTCAGTCTATAAGTCATATATATTTTTATGTATTTGATTTATTTATATATTAGCTTTAGATATATTGCAAGTGGTAACTGGTTTGGATATAGGTGGAAATCTCAGAGCTGTTGCAGATTATCTGTCTCAGGCTGAAATCCAATGCCTTATGACTGTTTGCAATACAATACACAAGTATCTTAGCAGACTATAGTTTTGACTATATCTAGCAGTTTCAGTCTTCTGCGCTTTACTAATCTTAAATTGTAGATGAAAATAAAGTTTTTTTCCTATTTCTGAATATTTTTACTGAAATTATGAAGTAGTTTCTAGGCAAACTACTACTTTCATCATACAATTTGCTGTCACGTTTTGAAATAAGTTTTGTTGTATGCTTAGTCTCTGTAGGTAACATTGTCCTTTTTTCTATCTTCTCAGTGTTTATGCATTTCATTTTTATAAGACTGGGTAATTGTAAAATAATATTTTCAACTTAAAATATATAACTGTAAAAAATGAAAATCCGTCTCTCTTAAGTGTGCTAGCTAGCATTGTGTGTCTAACGATGCAAATGTCCGCTATAGTATGAGTTTAGAAAATATGGCTTTTGCTAGCCAACTCAAAATACAGAGGAATAGTTTAAAATAGCCTTATATTATAATAAATTGGCTGGTACTACAAAGGACAGAGTGATTCACTATAATAAAGAAGGAGAGATCAGTTCTTATTCCATATATATTGATTTTTTATTGAGATGACTTTTAAAAACCAGAGTCCTATATTTATTTCCTGATTCAATTTTCTGGATGGTACTGTGTCCATCATGTATTCATTCACCCATTCATTCATTCATTCATTCAGAGATATTGTCAACATATTCCAGGGGTGACAGGTAATATAGTAGTGAATGCCAAAACAAATTTCTATCTGCAGATTCAGTTCTACTCGTCTATGTGTACATCACAATGCTTGAGATTTTACTGGACAAAGATGGACAAAGATGTGCTTGTAATCAAGTGGGTTCCTTGGAAAGGCCCCAGGTACAACAGTGAGTATTCTGCAATATCCTTAGCACTTCTGAAAGTGAGACTGGTCTTGCAGGAGAACAAATATCTTCCCAGCACCTGAACTTTAGAGCTAATTGTTGATTGATTAAGTAGTTCACAAATGTTTGGATGTAACTGTAGGTCTCCGTGCGGTATGAAGAATTTCAGCATGAGTTGCTGTTTGATGGTATGAAGATGAATGTAAAAAGAATTTTTAGGGACACTGGAAGTGTTTGCTAATGAGAATCCATTGCATACAACAATTGAAAATATCCAAGTCTAGAAACTTTATGACACTGCACACCACTGATTACTACACACACTTGTTTTTTCACATTTCCAGTGGTGATGAGGCTATTGTTTTCTATGATGTATGCGTTAGTCCTCGTTGCACACACACACAACTACGCTGCACACAAAATTCAAGGCATGGTAAACCTTGCCAGAATGCATATGTTCAGTAAGGCAATGAAGTCAGTCTAGTTTCAGGTCACCCTCTTCCTGGTTTTGTGTCAAAGCTTTTTGTATCAACAGTGGTTTTGTTTCAACTAACAAAATCCTGTATATCAGCAAGAAGATTCTCCACAGTTGCAATTCTCATCAAAATGTGAATTTTAGAGCTGAGGTGAGCAATGATTACAATTGTATGCCAACCCAAGCAATGGTTTAGGACCGTCTTAGCCTAAAAAGAACCTGTGACAAGTTTGTGGCTGAGTTATTGGGGATTCCAGCAACACTTATAGGTGCCTTTGAGGCTTTTCATGTGACAGGGTCTATACTAGACTTCAGATAGTCAAGGAGTAGCAAAGAAGTTGAAATGACTCAACAGATCACAAAGATCTTGTTGCCAACCAAATGTGTTCCCTGCTATGTCATCCACTCCCCACCAAAAAACTTTGTCATAGTTTACAAAGGAAAACTTAATATTTAAGGCTGTTTAGTACACAACTGTTTGTGTTCCTTAGTGATAGCGGGGCTCACTTCACTACCAAATTGCCTTTCATAATTATGTGAGCTCAATAAATATTTTCTGATGTTAATTTGTTCCTTTGTGCTGATTATTCTGAAACTCATGTCCTAGATTCTGATCTTCTGCAGAGGAGGAAGAATAATATACACGTTTTAAGCATGCACAAGAGAGTGGTGAAACTGGTAGAAATTGATTTGGTACTATTCTGAAATGAAGTTAAGAAACAAACCTGGGTTTGTATTTTGTCTTCACATTTCCTTGAGGAAATAATCCATGCTGAAAGGGGCAGAGCGAGAGGGAAGAAGACCTTCATCTTTGATCTCTCATCCCAGTGTTCTTAGTTTGTTTCTCAATGTCTCATAGTAGAGAAAATGATTCACCAAATCTTTCACCAAAAGCAGAGTTTAAGTCACAATAATATCTGAGAAACTGTGAGATATTCAGACAGCTGTGTAGCAGCTGACAATTAGTTTTATTTAATCAGGAAATAAGAACTTTTGCACGAATTACAGAAAACTTAAAAATTCTCAGACAACCCTTTTTAATTTTTGTGTCAACTTTTAATTCAGTGATAATAGCTTAAAAATCTGATTCCAGTTGCCATCAAATGGCTTACTACTGTTTCTCTATTCCAACATTGTGTGAAACTACCCTTATAAGCAAAATAGGTTTTCATTTAGCATGATTATAGTCAAAACTTGAAATAATAAAAAAAGTACTGAGCTAAAATCTTGATGTGGCTATTTTGGTGTGATGCATTTTTCTTTACAAACAGACTTTCAGTTTGGTCATTGGTCAGAGAATATGCAACAGCTCAATATTTCATCCAATTAGGCCCTGTGTCAACATAATTAAATTACTCAGCATTGCAGGTCTTTAGAAAGAGTGTAGAAAAATATTTCTTATCCTGAAAAAGGCTCATCAGCTTAAGCAATTTTGGAAACTAGACAAAATTTTTATCTGGACAGTTTTCCTGCTGTTTGCTCTGAAATTGCCTACTGTTTGCTCTGAAATTAGATTGGGGAGGAGGGTGTTGCATTATCATCCCACTTCTGAGATTCATATATGTCACTGAACAGCTTTCAAGTAAAATGACAGAAGGCCATCACCTTAAGCTGTTTAATTAAATTGGGAAAATTAAAGGAAAAAATTGTGTGGATTTATGCGGGGAAGTATATCCTATGAATATGGCATTTTTAATAGTTTTTTCTGCACAAAGCTCCTATGACAGATTTGTTGCTTTAGAGAACATTTGAGAACATGAATGCTTTGTCAACAAATTACTTCTTCACATTCTGTTGGGGAAGATGTTTCTTGTGCAAAATTTAGTAAGTATTACTTAGGGTATTTATAAAATAAAATGTTTCTATGAAAGAACAAAGCACTGTAAAGTTATGGCATATTCAGTATCTGCAGTACAAAACAAGAGCAATCCTTCCAGCAGGCCAAGTCACTGGCTTTGCCAGACAGAGTGGCCTTAACAATATATTTACAATATGTGGCTCTAAATAATCATGTAGCTGGAAGTAAATGCCAGAAAAATGGAATTTACTTTCATCTAATGTTGCCACTATACAGGTTAACTTATTGTGATATACATAAGACAGATCAGTTTACCTACTTTTTAAAAAATTTACTGCTACACAATTGGCTCTAACCTAGTATGATTTATACCAGCTGCTTAATCACATGGGAGTCTACCTGCCATTGAAATCACAGCATTACCACGTGCTGGTTGCTGCCTTTTCTAAGACCTGCATTACATTCTGCAATATATCCACTGGTCCTTCACCACAACCCTGCAGAATTTCTAATGGGTTTGCTGCAAGTCAGCTCCTTTTTTTCTGTAGCAAAATCTCAGTTCTGTGACTCTGGAATTTGTGCTAAATTTCCAAATATAAACACACTTAGTGTGAGGAATTTGGGATTTTTTTTTAATTGATATTTTTTTGTTATTAATATTTCCTAAAATTATAGCACCTTGAAATCCTATGTGCAACATCTGAACCACTCAAACAGACCAATGTATGTCTTGGTTTATTTTGTAATTTATTCTACTGCATTAAATGGTAGACTCATACTGTAACTATCCGCTCAAGCGGTGATAAGGTTGCTGGAGTGCTACCAGTGCAATAATGAGTGAACATGCTTGAAGCACTAAAAATTGTTATTTATTCTTATAACTTAGCTATGGAAACTCACCTGTAAAACATAAAGAAACTAGTTTTTTAATGATGTGTCTGCTACAGCAAAACATTTGATTCTAAAACTTTCGACATTATGCAGAATTGGCAGCCAATTTTTGGAGGAACTACTCCATACCAGCATAGAAAAAGCAGAGTTTATTTTTCAGAAGGTCTATTCATAATGAATGTAACAGGTTTTAGTATTATTTACCAGTGGGAATGAGCATCTTCTTGAAGAGTAATGAAGCAGAAAGCTGAGCAGAAGATAGAAAATAAGTTTATTTCCTGTGACTGTGCCTGATAATACTGTCCTGATGTTTGAGCTACGCTCGACACATAGCTATGCACGACACATAGCTCAGTAGGTAGTATCCATGGCAGTCTAGAAAGCAGGAGATGTCAGTAACAGAAGCTAAAAATAATTTGAGGAAAGGATAGGGTTCATAATGCTGCATGCCTGGGACACTGTCAAGATGCCAGGTCTCAGTGCAGCAATATAAAATTAAATAGACTAGCTCATGGTGGGAAAAAGCTGTTATCCTTCTTTAAAGGTAAAATACTTTAAATCATACGAATTTCACTAAATAAGGCAGCTTATGTTCAAAAGGTCCTTCGGAGATGAGGCCCAGACTTAGTGGACATGTTCTAATGAACTTAATACACGTTCATCTTCTTTTCTAGAAATAAGGGATATCGGACCAAGACTACAGAAATGCGTGTAGGCGCTTTGGTAAGATCCCTACCAGATTGCAAGGGAGTGGGAGTGGGGTAATTGCATAATCTGTTTCTCCTGAAGTGGTGGCTGAAGCCATTGGATAGGAAACCATTTCTACTGAGCAGTTGATGTCTGTCTATCATGGCAAGGGGCTGGGCAGCATCAGTTGTTTCATCATGCTGACTGCTATATCAGCATCTGAGTTTTTCCTCAATCTGGCAGACAATAGGGAATTCCAAAGGCAAACGGTGAATACAGTAATAAACACAATGAATTTAATTTGACATCTCTAGTAAGAAGAGATTATGACTATGCTCCCCAAATTAAAAAAAAGGTAATTCCACTTGCCTATGCAATACCACCACAGGAGGGATATATCTCTCTTCAATATCTGAATTTGAGTGGAAATCATTGCACTTAGATTATCCCAGGTTAACATTGTTGACAAAATCATTTGGGAATAGATGAAGCTTTGCAGGAAACCTAATATGAGTGAGATGAAATCAATAAAATTCTCTCAAAAAAACAAAGACTTCTGAGGAACTAAGCACTTTGAAGGAGGATTGATGGTCATAGTACTTGCAGCAATTACAGCCTTTAAATCCAGCTGCTGATTTTAAACAAAACCATCAACTATTCCAAAGACTCTTTCAGTTTCTTGTGCAAAGCTATGTAAAAGATGTTAACAGGATAACCCAAGAAAATGTCAGATGATGGTATTCAAAATAACCAGATGCAGCTGACACAATAGAAGGAAGGGAATCCATCCGGAGGGAAGCGGGCCTATGGGAATCTCATGAAATTCCACAAGTCCAAGTGCAAGGTGCAGCACCTGGATTAGGGCAATCCCATAAGAACACACCAAGAGAAGAAGTCACTGAGAACAGCCCTGCGGATAAAGACCCAGAGGTTCTAGTGGATGACCACAAGTCATGAGCCAACACTGTGCACTCACAGCCCAGAAAGACAAATGTATCCTGGGCTGCATCAAAGCAGCATTCCCAGGAGGGTAAGGGAGGGGATTCTGCCCCTCTGCTCTACTCTGCTGTGGTGAGACCTCACTAGGAGTGTTGCTCTGGAATCTCTAACATAATAAGGATGTAAAACTGTCAGAATGCTGTAGGAGGTAGGACTGTTAGAGGGCCATGAAGATGATCAGAAAACCTCTGGTATGAAGACAGGCTGAGACAGATGGGGTTGTCCAGCCTGGAGAAGAAGGCTCCAGGGAGAGCTCACAGCACCTTCCAGTATGAAAAGGAGGCTTATAAAATATGGGAAGATTACACAGGTATATAGTAGTAGGACAAGTAGGAATGGTTTTAAACTAAAAGGGGAGGAATTTAGATTAGTTATTAGGAACAAATTCTTCACAGTGAGAGTGGTGAGGCAGTGGCACAGGTTGCCCAGAGAAGTTGTGGGTGCCCCATCCTTGGAGCTGTTCGAGGCCAGGTTGGTGGGGCCCTGACCAGCCTGATCTAGTGGGTGGCATCCATGCCCATGGTGCGGGGATTGGAACTAGATGATCACCAAGGGCCCTCCCAACCCAAACCATTCTATGGTTCAATGGTCAGTTGATGCTCCTTGTTTTCAACAAATACGTACAGAATCAGCTTGAATGTGTTCTTTTGGAAGATTTTTGAAAGGACTGTTTATCTGTTGGGTGAACCTTATTCAGGGGCAAAATACCTTCTAGGTTTGAACCGTGCTGTTCACAGTAACTGCCAGAATTCATAAACTTTAAGATTTATTTAGACTTTTCTGAACTGTAACAAACGCAGGAGTGTGATCAATGAGACTGTAAACAAAGTACCAAGACAATAACCACTTTTAGACAATTTCTTTCTTTACAGAGCATATCTGCTTATGAGTGCCAATGAGTAAATGCTCAAGAAAACAGCTATGCCTCATTAACACTTAGCCCCCAAATTGGTGTGATCTCAGAGCTAAAGAAGTCTGTACCGGTATTTTGGTCTTTTTTTAAAAAACAGTCTGAACCAGAGAGTAAGTGTTATATGTTAGGATTATATCTCTTGTGCTCTGGGGAATAAAATGCATCTGGGAGTTGTTTCTCCCATTTGATGGAAAGGAAATATTAATGAATAGGTCAGAGTCTCTGACAAATTGATTCCATTTAGCTGGCATAACACAGATAGCACTTTAGCAAAGTGTTACATTAATAATCTATCCTTTTAGCCTTCCTGTTTTCTTGTGGAGGCAGGTGCCAGTGTTTTCCTATTACTTTAAACAAATGTAATTAAGCAATGGTTCAGTGATTTGACTTCGCAAGCCAGACTTTGATGTTTTTTTCTGGGCTGAATCTGCTAAGTTGCTAAGCTTTTTTTGTCTCTTTAAACAAGATCAGGATCTAGCTTCATGTGTTTCAACCTTGATGAAACCACTCAGTGATGAAAGCAGAGAATTGCTATTTGTTTCCAGATGACTCTTCAGTAAAAAGCTACCTAATAACTTGACAGTTTCGGTTATCTAGGCATCTATATGAGTAAATAAACATCTCTTGCAAATCACAGGTTTGACTTGACAGGAAATACACTTCACTTGACAGTGAAGACTTGTAACTGGACTGTCACAAAGGAGGCTATTCATGGATCCACAGTATTGTTGCAAATCATTCTACTGCCTCATCTATATTTTACTGCCTTCTTCTGGACCACATATTTAAATAGATACCTAGGAAAGCACAGCTGTTGTGGTAGAAGAGAGTTCATTGAATACCATTCCAGCTGCAGGATGAGTGATGTTAGGCAGCATGCCTGAACTGCACAGTAATCCCAGCAGTCATTCCTCTGCAGACACCTCGACACTGCCTGTCTCCTGAGAGCAAAGATGTTGTCATGTTTCACCAGCCTCAGGGAGATGTTTTGTTCTGCATCCAGTTTACAGCATAAGCAAAACCCTAAAGTTTCAGAACTGGATTGGGATCCTTCTTGCAAATTTCTTCTTAACCAGAAAGCAACATTTTTATTGGTCTGTGGGGATCACTAGAATGGGTGTAAGGGGCAGATCGTCAGAAGGAAGTATAAGGAAGTAATTCAAAATTTCATAGCAGCCAGGACAGGCAAAATAAAGTGCTAGAGCTATGAAGAGAAACAGGCTGGGGGGGCTGCAACACAGGAAAAAATGTTGCTGCAGCTGAGAGAAGTGACTGGATACTCTCATGCTCTTTACTCTAGATCCAGAGGTTTTACCTAGTCTGGTGATAGAAACAACTACAAAACTCAGTGACAGTCCCTTCCGTCCTTCCTTTGCTAATTGATTTAAAGACCCTCCCTCTGAGGCAGTTATGCCATTAGTTCAGGTACTGTCTGCTCATCTGCTGGAATTAACAGTTTAAGCATCCTGAAGCTCTGTGTGGGTTTATGTATTGAAAATTTATTTTTAAATTTAGGAGAAAGGGAAGAAATTATAAATGCTATTAGGGATGAAAAGGCAAACACTTCAAAGCTAGGAATTACTAGTATTTGAGGCAATAGCAAGTAATCATGTAGTAGGTAATCATGAAGAATTTATCAAAATACATATGCACAAGGGAATAAATTAAGTTTGCTTAAGTAACTTTGCACACTGTGTTTTTTTTCTGAGTAGAGCACTGGGTTTTGAAACCTGAAGGATCTTTAAATTTAGGCAATCATAACCAATATTACAGTAATGCCTAATCTTGGCATCCTGCCAAGATACTAATTCTTAGTGGTATGTTGTACCGTTTCTGCAGATGGAGTTTTGTTAAAGGATTGTTTCCTTTTATCAATTTAAAATTTTCTGCCTTTCACTGTCTTCTTTACCTCTTTATTCTTATGAAGAATGCCATGCAGGAGCTGCCTGATGTATGTTTTTCTGTTACAAATATGCTTTTATATACATCTATCTTATTTTGAATCTATACAGCTCCAACTTTCTCCGTTTCTCATGTGGTTTTATGAGCTGACATCCCTAGCAGGTAAATAGAGCTTTTTTACAGTCTCTATGCCTTTCCAGAAAACTTAAAATTATGTTCAACATTGAAAATTGATGAACTGGTCAGGATGTCACAGAAAAAAACCAAAATCATGATAGATGTAGGAAAAAGAACATGACAGAAGAATAGACAGGGCAATTTTCTCTTTTTCTGAAAAAGAGGGGGGAAAGACATGGTTTACAATGGCAAAATGTAACAGACAGTGACAGGAAACTTTAAATATTTAGCCACATAAGTGCCTCAGAGTTCTCACTGCATGTTCACACGCTTCTGTTCTTCCACCTGACTTTCCCTCTATATCGTATAGATAATTTATAACTGGATGACAGTCACCTTCACTGCAGCAGTCCATGCTGGCACAATATTGAATGACATTCAAACTCATAAGTCCTGAGTGACTTCAGCTATTGTGGGTTTTGGTGTGCAGAAGTATCATCAAAAATGCAGCCAGCAGGTTGAGCAAGGTGATTACTGCTGTGTGTTCAGTCCTCCTGAAACCACATCTGGAGTGCTGTGCAAGGAGTGAAGGTCCTCCACAAGGGGTGAGGTCTGGAGCATGTGGCACAAAGGGAAAGGATGGGGGGATTTGGGTTTGTTCTGGCTCAGAAAGGAGATTGAGGTGAGACCATATTGCAACTTATACTTATCAAATAGGAGGAAATAGGGAAGATATAGTCAGACTTGGAGGTGCAGAGTGGTAGGAAAAAGAGTCAGAAGCTGGAAAACAGGAAATTCCGACTATATCAGAGGAAAATATTCACCATGGGGACAATTGAATAGTTGAACAGATTGAGTGGTATGGTTGTCGGATCTGTGTCCTGGGGGAGATTCAAATCCTGACTTGATGAAGCTCTGAGCAACTTGACTTAATGGACTTTAAGCAGGGTTTGAACTACCCATATTCTCTTCAAATTCAACTCTTCTACAGATTTATGTGGGACCAAATAGATAGACTCCAGTGGTCAAGAAAAAAACCCCTGATTTCATAAGATTTACACTAAAAAATCTAAACAGTTCATACACAAAGCTGTTGATATCCACTTAAAATAGAATTGAATGGAAAATGTGCAATCAAATAAAATATATATAAAATATTTTGTCATATCAAAATCTTTTGCGGGAACAACCAACATTTGCTTGTAACATATTTTAAGATTCTTTTGTCAGCATGCCTTCTTGTAATGAAATCTTTTTGTATCATCTAAAGACGCAATTCTTGGTATTTAGGGCTTTTTCTGGTCCATTTTGAGGGCATATTAATCCCTATTAATACCAAACGCAGAAAATAAATATTTTTGATAATATCCTAAGAGATTTTGTCCGTTAACTAATTTTTGAATGTGTGGTCTTGGATGTCTCTGGTGATTTGTTTCTCTGGAATCACACAGTATGTTCCCAAAGTACATCATAAAAATAACATAATCATGATGTTATCTGTTCTGTTACAAAGTATATGACAATATTGTGTTTATTGTTAAATACAGCCTCAAGGACCTCATAACAGTGCCAAACAAGTAAGTTGTTTTCAATTAAGGACATCATCTCAGTGCTCAGTAAACACAGAAGATTATTTATGTATGAGCTTGATGTTGTTAGAAAATGTGTAGCAGAAGCATCCAGTTCAGCTTTTCTTTGGATGTAACTAAAAGTAACAAAGACCAAGCACAACCACAAAAAAAATTATGCCTATAATAAACCTAGGTCATAGATGGTTAGTTGGTTTTGTATTGTTCATAATGTATGGATACTCCTAATGATTCTGTTAGAGTTCAAATGACAGAATTCAGCACAAATGTATTTCTACTGAGCAGTAGAAACACAATTTCTCTGGAGCTGCAGCTGCTGTAGTTGAAGATTAGTCTCTTACTATTCCTTAGGGAGATGACTGTCTCTGCCAGCTGACTTAGTTTTTATACTGCCAGCGATTTATTAGATTGCTTTGCTCTTAAGTGTGATAATAGGCCTTATGCTTAGCAAGGTTTAGAGACTTCCAGTGCATTAATATTTTATGGCAATGACAGTCAAGACACATTTTGTTTACCTAACAAGACAAGCCAAGCTACAGCTGATGTGTACTGGAGATTAGATTTAGCTGGTAGGAACCCTGACAATTATGTCTTTAATGCTTTGCAATGATTTTTATAATTGTAATCTAATAATTTACATTTTTGTTGCACTACTGTTTTGTGTGACTCAAGTGCTGTAGAAACCTTTTGTCTGTAGCCATTTTACTCAGTTCTTTGGTATCGACATATTTTCTTTGGATAGTTTATTCAATCAGATATAGCGATATTTGGAGGCTGAGAAAACTCCCACCTAGGATCCCATATAAACCTGCTTGGGGGATTCAGTTTACAATGAAATTGATTGAATGTTTCAATCTTGTGAACATAAACCCCTGTTGCTGTACTTATTCCGTATAACGGTCAAAATAGTACCCTGGTTAGCTGTCACTCAGTTTCAGTGACAGCGATAGCTTTTGCTGCCCAAATAAATATTTCACATGAAGGAGTCCTGTGCTGATTGCTTTTTGCTTCTTCTCAACAAAGCAGATTTATCAGCTATTAGTGGTGGAAGACAGAGAGTGAAGATCAGTGGGTCAGGTGTCTGGCATTGATTCACTGCTATCTGCAAAAAGCTCCAGGGACAGGATTGAGCATATTTACCAAGCAATTGCATATTGAAGAGTTTGATGCCTCAATTACTTAGGCTCAAGTATATCAGAAGATGTTAGATGTAGGTTCAACAAATACTGATAATAGCTGTTGCATGGTTTCAGCTGCAAATGTCATGCTCGAGGCAAAGGGTAGAAAAAAGCTGGGGAGGCAAAATTCAGCTTTTGTTATGAAATGTGTTGGTCCATGGTTTTAAACATTTAAATTCTCTTTGCATCAGATTTTAAACAGACTTTTTAAGATTTGATTTCATACAGTTCTTCAAAACCATTTAAAAAAATTCTCTGAAGAAGCTCAAGGTAACCCACAGGTTAATGACACATTTATTTTTCTCCAACATATCCATAAATATTATGAAATAGAGTAAGAAGTTGCAACAGCTCTATATTGTTTCCAAGGATAATTTTTAATTGACTGATGGCGTGTGTTGGTGTTTTTTTTT
>VZTG01010608.1:797279-839560 GCA_013397845.1 Melanocharis versteri | reverse complement strand
TTTTTTTTTTGTTTTTTTTTTTTAATTTTATTATACCTATATTGAATATAGCAATTCTTTATTCTAGTGGTCCAGGAACTGAGACATGATCCTGGAGTATATATACTCATAATAATTTAGAGGGCAAATGAAACTTCCAGTCTGCAGCCCAATGATGGCTAGTGAGCTGAGCACAGCAGTTTCCCAACTGTAATGATTTGCAGAATATGCAATGTGCTACTGCCTCTTCCCAGATACCCTTGTAGGTGAAGCCGTAGTAAGCTGTGATCTTAACCCCAGAGAGTCCTAGTGGAGTTTGTTTGTGAGCTGGTCAAGAGAAAATTGATCACATACAAACAGGCACACATCTGACACAGTAATAATCAGGGTGGGTGCGTGCATATGAAGGCACAAGACGAATTTCAGGTAAAGTGAAAATAATAGTAATAGTAATAGTAATAGTAATAGTAATAATAATAATAATAATTTTCTCTTTTGTCTCAGTGAAATTTGGCTTGAACATTATATGTTCTTTTGTCAAACCTCTTGGGATGCACAGGCAGAGTAAGAGATATGATCAGTCACAGAAATAATTATGAAGTCTGCCTGTCATTCAGCAAGCCCAACAACACAATTAGGAACCATCTCATTTATGACTAGCAGGGAGCTAGGTAGGATTTTCATTTTCATAGTAAGTTAAAAAAGAAGTAAACCCAAGAAGCTGCAGTAGGCTGCCAAAATTATGGTCGCAGGATCAAATTTTTAAAAAGACTCTGTTTTGACAATGGCTGGTGGGGTTGAATAGTCCAGTTTTTCAACCTCATTTGTCACCTATTTGTGTGCACAGTTTGCTAAGGTTATTTAGATGTCTGGTCCCCTGTGCTTCTGGCACTGTGGAGGTTTGTGGCCTGCAGGATGCTCAAATACAGCCTGTGGGAGTGCAGTGTAGCAGTGGGGTGGAAGCAAGCCATGGGTTTTCAGTGGATTTAAACAGGCAGGATTATCCTGTCGGTGGTACTAACCTAAGCGATTGTCATGGTTGTGTGTACGCTTATATTTTCCAGGGATGAAAATATCTGTAGATGTGAGTGTCAATTAGGCGTGGCCCTCAGGCTCCTGGCAAGAGGCCAGCGTGACCACTGATGGTGAAAGATATAAGTGTTTCTCCTGTGGGGAATGTGAAAGTGATTTTGGCTTCGGGGACATGGCTGGGTGCAGCATCTACCCAGATTCAGCAAAAGAATGGTGAAAAGAGAAGGCATCAAACGATTGGTAAAAAGCTTTTAGATCAGATGCTCCAGCTTCTGTTTTTTGTCTTTATGGAGTATCTGTATCACGCCATTTGATCTTCTCTGTACTGGTGATCTCTCCATGTGTTCTTCAGGAAGTTTCTAATGAGTCTTATTCTACAATAGGTTTATTTTAACAGGAAAACATACCTTGTGCAGACTTTAAGAAAGCATGTGCTAATGTTTATTTGACAAACAGTACAGATTTATTCCAGCCTACATTTAGGCACTTCAAACATTCAGATGAGCAAGTTTTTGTTTACACAATGTGAGTGGAAAGAATGTGTCATAAATACTGGTGTGGATAGAGGAGCCTAGCTCATACGAATTGTTCATACAGAAAACACTTTTTAAAAGGGTCTTGAAAATTTTTCTTTGTGTCATGCCAAATTGGTATAGGGAAGAATACCATATTGTTTAGGTAATCATCTATTTAGACAAATATACACATAATCACAGCAAATCATATGTCAGAGGTAACCTCTGAAAACATTGAAAACCTCTGAACAACATAATCTACAGGCACCATTCTGAAAAGCAATTACACTTTAAAAATTAACATGTCTTTTTATACAATCTGAATAGAGATATAGTAAATAATGAATTTTCTTTCAGTAGTTTCTGAAATCTAGTTTTGCATGAATATTGTGAAAACTAGCAATTGAATTTATTTACCATTAAAGTGTATTGAATATCCTTTCAAGCTATTTTCACTTAGACTGAAATATAGTCTAAAGCAATAATTTCCTTCCATTCTAATTAGTTTATTTTCCTGATTACACCTAAAAATGAAACGAAAGCAGTTAAAGAATGAAATATTTCCTACATTTTATTTTGTTATTTAGATTTATGTTGCTTGATACTTAACCACTGCTGTGCATGTACTTGTCAAAACATAAGGGATAATTAGTCCAAGTATATGTGACCTTTACTTAAAAATATTTCCAAACTGCATCACCTAAATGTATGCATAATATGAATTGAAAGAGGGGAAAATAAAATCAATTACTCTGTTTTACAGAAAAGAAAATTCCTCTAGAGATCTGAAAAATAAGACCATTCATTATAGAAGGGAACTTTTAAAAAATGTATAACTTTATATGAAGTGTACCTTTAAAATCTATTACACGACTAGAAAAACAAAAAGTCATGTCAGAAAAACTTTAAAAAGTTGTAGCACCTATTTATTTTTCAGGAAAATTTCCAAAGTATACAGGAAATAGAAATCTTGCTTAGAGTATTTTAGTTTATTGAGTTCTCTCTGCCTTGAAAATCATAGTAGAAATCTCCAAGGACTCCTATAAAGATGTATTACATCATAAAGCAAACGAAGGATAGTAACCCATGTTATTAAACTGTCAACATACATTATACTGCAATCTATCCACAATCCAACTCAACTTAAAGCCTCACTCTTGGCAGAAAGTTTAAAACATAAGACTACTCTCTAATCATCTAAAGCCCATGGTACTTTGGAAAAAATGTTGTAATAATCGCTCCACTACTCCATTACAGTATGTGTGAATTTCATTGGTTTAGTACTGCAAATGCTCAACTATTACAAGGAAGGATTCTGAAGGATTACCACTTAAAAGGTTTTATTAGTGATGCTGTAGATTTCTTATTTCACAGAATGTTAATAAAGGTTTGCTATAACAGACAAAATGAAAAATAAATCTTAAAACCCAGTGCTTAAACCTTGCTTAATTTCCACATTAATATTTGATAACAAACTGGATAAAATTACATCGATAAAAAGTCTGCCTTCTCAACTAAAGAAAATAGGGCTATTTCTTTGAATGATGAAATACTGAAGATCAGTGTTATTTTGCAAGAATTATGATAACTGAAAATTTCAGATCTGCAGATAACATATATTGAGAGAAGAAAGTCCTGCTCTAAATATTAACCTAAATTATCATTGTTAGTTTCCATTTTGGCATTACCAAGGAATCTTGCGGTTTGTTATAGGTCTTCTTAACCCAGAGTCTTTCATGGGAGGTGTGGCATATAAAGGGTTATGGATACAGAATAGAAAGATAATTTAATCAAGTAACTACAGAGGAGAGGTCAGTTTTGAAGTCTTTGTGAAAGATTAGCATCAAAACTTTTGTCTTCTTCTGCAAGATGGTACTTTCTTTTTTCCTTCTTCTTTATTTCCTCCCCCCCTCCCTCAGATGCTTTGAGACAGAAGACATGGAAAAAGAAAGAGGAAAGCAACAGACACTGGCTGACTGGCTGGGAGGAGTTGGGATGGGTGGGGGTTGTAAGGGGCATCCACGTGGGTGGATAGATTTGAGCTGATGATCATAGATGTGAAGATAGCAGAACGGCTATGCTAATATATTAATAATCACTATTTTTATCTCTTCATAAAAAATAAATTGTGGAACCTCTTGCTGTAAAATGCCAAACACGATTCTGTTATCAAGAAAAAAATGTCAACCCTGTTGAAATAATTCCTCAGAGGTATTTTATTTAGTTTAGATTTGTGTTTCTAAGTTGAAATATCGGAATCTAAAGTAATTAAGCCTCTAGGTTGGTAGAGATTAGAAGTGGTCAGATACATGGGTTAGGACAGGAATGTGGGAAATGGTAGGACCTTGAACTCCATCTCTTTTCTTCCAATCTGCCCACAATCCACAAGTAATTAAATGCTTCTGCTAGAAATTCAACCATTAAATAAGTAGCAGACTTGATATGAATTCTTACCAACATTATGTCAGCAATAGTGTAGTAAAAATCGAATATTTGTAAAACTTTTCTTTTAAAATCTGACATTTCAGCCTCATTGAACTGTTAAAAAGTATATTTAACTGTCTCACTCACAAAGGCAAACTATCATTCAAACTGCATGGCATAATATTCTTTTGAAACCATAATTTCTCATTATAACTACAATTAGATATAGTCATTCTTTTCGCACGGAAAATAAGTTAAGGATGCATTCTGCTTTCCTGTCCAACAGTTCCCACAGCAGGAAGCTTTACTAGAAACATGTGAAAATAATTGAGAAACAAAATGTCTAATGTAAAATGTATTTACAGCTTTCCTGAGCTGGACTGTAGTTGAGGGCTTTGTTGCTAATGAGAAATTACAGTATGAAACACAACGCTGCCAAAGAAAGCATCCATGCAGACACTATAGTGTACATCTGAAGACTAACATTTCCTGAATATATAAATATTTGGACTGAGTTGCAGTTTGACACATTCTTTTCTGGGATCCTTCAGACTTCAGCCTAGCAAATGCTGGCTATTTTTTCCTCCACAACCTGTGGGGTAAGGAAAGAAACAACTAGACAACCCACAAGAGAAGCTGTAAAAATCAGTAACACCCTCCAACCTCCTTCCTTTCCTACAGCCAGGGGCCCATAATACTTGCTGATGAGCATCCTTACAGAATACCTCTTGCTTGCTTTAACACCTTATTAGTGTTTTAATGATTAATAATTAGAATTGAATCAAAACAGGATAGCAATTGTGCTACTTCTCTGTGTTTATTTTATCCTTTAGCTGAGAGAACACTTCATCTCATTTTGTGCCTATTGGAAGATCTGATTTTGTGTGGAAATGTGGGTCTGTAGTCCCTGGTTTGAAAATAGAGTGTAGAAGAGTGACTCCACAGTTCATGCAGCAGGCACCTGCGTTTCTAACTGGCTCATCTGTAGGTCAGCTGACAGCATAGCCTTTAAACACCTTGCTGTGAAGTGTCACAGTTTTTAGGGAAAGTTCCTCAGATCTGTTATTTAGAACAGTACTGTTTATTCCATACAATAATACTACAATAAGCTGAGGAATATATAGCAGCCAGAAGTCCAAGATTGAGGGGTTGGACAAAAATTTTCCTCCTTTCTTCAGGACTTGAAGTTGAATGTGAAGGAATGAGTCTCCCAAGAAAAGAACTACACTTTACACTCTAGCAAAATGTAAAGCCAAAAGCAAAGCAAAAAAGTATAAAGAAAAATACATTACTTTATATTTCAGCATCAATTTACATGTCTCATCATGTCGATCAAGTATGTTTTACCTCAGAGAGGTTAGCGGTTGTCTCTGGCTGAAATGACAACCCTAACGTGCATGTTTGTGGGCTTGCCTGCTTTCCTACTTTCTAATTGGAAAGTAGATTTGCAGAGAAACTACTTCACAGTGAAAAAGTCTTTGTAGCAGGCAGATGCCCTTGCTGCTGTGAGTGCCATCTAGAGTGGGGCTAAGAAAAATTCATCTTATTATCCACAGTTGTGCAGAATTCACTAAAGAGCTGTTTTAATTCATGATGATACTCCCATTCTACAGGCATTTGGCCAAAACTGAAAGCTTGCTAGTGACCTGAGTAAAAAGTTAATCCTTAAAAAAGCTAAAATGGCTGAATTTGAAATAATGAAATGGAAGAAGTATTAAATAAGTATTAAAACAGTCAGGACATTGAATTATCTTTGTTATTCCTGTATTTAGAGATGATGCTCTGTGGCTACTGAGACAGAAAGACTTTCCATGGTGTTCTTTCCCTGAGTCTAGACTGTTATTGCATCACAGACAAAGAAATACTAAGCCATATCTGATATTCTGTGACCATGCTTGAATAAAAACAATGACAGTAAACAGCCAAGTGTTTTTTAAAAGTGAAAGAAAAGGTGTGTTTAATTTTTATTGCAACCTTTATTTCCGTATTCCAATGTGACAGCAGAATCTGACTTTGCAAAAATGTGAAAAGCTATTCCTAATACCTAGGTTTAATTTCCTCTGTACTGTGGGGACCATTTATATCAGAGGCATTTCTGGAGATGTTGCTGTAACTAGCTGTTCACCAAAAATGACAAGAGCATTCATGTGCTGGAATTATCTCCAAATGCTGGGCTACAAATACACATATCTGCTGAAACAAACAGTGGTCAAAAGACTCCAAGATGCTACTTTTTAACTGTATTCCAAGTTGTTTGTGGGTTACTCCTTGAAAAATTATCAGTCATGGTGAACCTAGCAATACAATGGTGGTGAGCTGCTAAATGTCATATGCTTAATTAACACACAGTTTAGCAAGAGTTAGAGACTCTCTCCCATCTCCCCCATTTCTATGCTCCATTCACAAAGGGGAGACAGGTCATTCCAATACATTTGTTCAGCACTTAGGAAAAGAAATCAAATCTTACCAGTAGTACTTTAGTGCGAGTATTAAATAATGATGTCAATAGCATTAGTGAAAACAATAGTGAACCAGAAGCAGATACGTAAGCAGTGAGTATTTACAGGCTCTGTAGGAGCAAGGACTATATAGCAAGCAAATGGCTAGGATTTTCATTGTACTTTTTAAGCAAATATAATATGCAGAATGAATTTTTGATCTTTCAGAATTCAGTCAGTTGTCAAAAATCAATTCGAGCAAAATGTTGTGCCCATGATAAACACATAATCCCACAGAAGTTTTACTGTTCTTTGCCAGCTAATTAAACCAAAAGGCATCTGGGGTACATAACTTGGTATCGTTCAGTTCTGTGGGAGACTAGCACTCAGACATAAAATAAGTGTGGGAGGTGTTTCCCACACTCGTCTGCTCAGCTCATGAAGGACAAAAAGAGCCTTGCAGTTGTGAATGCGCTATTTTGTTTCTGAGCTAATTTTTCCAAGATCTGGATTTACTGAAGCATGTTTCTTTACCCACAGAAATCAGATGGGAATGAATAGTTGTGTGGAAATTTCTATTTCGACTTCCTCTTCTCCTTCTATTCCATACAGTTTCTCAGTTGCTCAACCACACACTTTGGTGATGTAGCGATATGGCTGTTCACAAGTTGGTCATAACCTTTAAATAGGGCATGGATGCCAAATGAGCAAGGATTTAAATGTCCAGCCTCAGGCATGACAAAACTGCTGACTTTCTTGCAGAAAGGTCTTGCTACAATCATAATTTCGTTCTAATATATTATCCCTGCTCTATACACATATCATTATCTCATGTGTTCCCCTTCCTTCCTGTCCCATTAATTTCAGCGCAGGTATACAGGCATCTGAGTCTGCTATTAAAATTGGCTATTTGCCAGCTGTGGGAGAACCTCAAGGTCTGCTTTTTATTTTTTTGCTGCAGGCATCTTGGAAAAGACAGAGCTCAGTGATGTCTCATTTACTGGACAATAGTTCCCTGTGCTACACAGCAAGGCCTGGGAGAATTTCAGAAGTATAAAGTGGTTTTCAGAAATGCCAAGCAGGGAGGAAGAAGCAATGCTGGCAGCATCCACACCAGAGATATCCCTTGATGTCTCCATATGGCCTAAGCCTCTCATTTTTGGCAGGCTCTTTCCTCCCTTCGCTGCTGCTTCTCACTGACTGTATGGACTCATTACAATTATAAGCAAGTTTGAAGTTCAAACCAAATGCTTACTTAATACAATAAGCCAAAGGTATCATTCGCTATAAAAAGTTTTGAAAATTAACCAAAAAATAGCTAACAAAATCAGAAGCTGGTCATGTACAGCTCGTGACAGGAACAAAGAACAAGAAAAAATAGTTAATACACTGAGACTGGGTACAGATATGCTCAGCTCAAAATAGATTTTGCTCAAGATGAAAATTTTCAAATGTTTTTCCGCTATCATGTAATATTGGGACAAGTAATGCTGGTAGCTCCTGCAGAGACCAAATGATTCTTTTGCTCCCTCAGCTCAGGTGGAAATTGATTTTTCCCAGTGGTATGAACAGGTTAGTTTCTGCCGGCGCTTACTGTGGGCATTGTTACGGAGCTGTGCAAGTGTGGGACACTTCACTTCTGCAATCCTGGCTCTGCTTTTAAGTCCTGCAAAACCTGTGTTCTGAAGTTGAAGTCTTTGAGTCAAAGATAAGTGAAATGTAGGTTAATAATGAAAATATTTGAATATCTGGCAATCTGATCTTGAACAGGTTTTTCAAGATCTGGCTCAGCAGAGCATTACTGAATGAAAAAAAACTTCTGCACTTAAAGCACACCATATTTTTTTCTCTAGGTTCTAACTCTCTGAAAAATGGTAAAAATTAAATACACTATGACATGACAGCAAACAACCAGCAGGAAAAGTGAGGAGGGACTGGCTTCTTTACAAGAGAAAATATTTGGTTTTGTGAATCTTTCCGGTGATATCAGAAGAGTATTTGTTTTTGAAGTATTATAAAATCTGTGTTTTGCTTGCTTTTCGTATTACATGTCCTATGCATAAGTATTCCCTGTAATACAGAACTTTGGAAAACAGAGTGCATTCTTGCCAGTAGTCATAAGCAATTTACCCCATCTTTACCCTGCTTTATTGCATCCATGTCTTCTGCTCTGTTTATTTTTCATTTTGAACATTTAAAAACTGACTTCTTCAACTTGTTTTCTGTTTCAACTCATTCAAAATGGGTTTCAGATGTACATATGCTCAAAAGTGTTCATGTGTTTCTGCATCTACAGGGATCAATATTAAAGCTCCCATATGTTTCAGTGGTACTGGATCAAGCCTAATATTACTAACATCAAAGATAATGCATTATAATGAGCATTTGTATTTGTAGAAGTGTTACACATGTTATGTACAGTATGGACATTTCTGTATTTATCAATTTACATTTAAGAGGCCATCCTTAAATCTGTGTCTAGATGCTTATCAGCAAAAATATATGTTTATAACTAGTTAATAGATCTGAAAAGCTATATAGAATCTTAGAAAAAGGTTCTTACCATTTCTTTTTTTTTCTTCCCTCATTGTGTGCCAAATATTTAACGAGCAAAAACCCCCAAATTTTAGGACCTTAAATCAACATCCATTAGAACTGATTGCAACTTGTCAGAGACTACTTCAGGGATTTGCTGCATCTCTTTTATTAATGGACTGCCATTTTCATGTTGAGGATGAAACAAAAAAAGAAAAAAATGAGTTTCCTTATAATGAGAAGGTTTGTCTAAAAGCAAGTATTCTTTTCAGTTTCCAGGTTGTTCATCAGTACCTATCAAACACACCTCATGAATCTGTTCACACTGCAGCTGAAATAATCAAGGATGCTGACGCACGAACAAAGACAGTGTTAGTTTTCACAATGTTTAAAACAAAAGATAAACTCATTGCCAAATGGGCAGGGACAAGAATGGTAAGGAGAGATGTTTTGTATCACACTGAAACATGATATGAAAAGCAATAAAGTAGCAACTATACTGAAATGACTAGATAACCTCCCCAAAAATTTGAAACTATTTTCAAAATACCTGAAAATAGAATAAGACATAATAGCAAACAGTTATAAGGGCACCGTGCTTTTATTCAAAGAACTCTCTAGTAATCACTGTAGCAAAATTTTAATATATTCAATATTAATATTTCCCACTTTATCTTGGTTAACTGGATGAGCTGAGTGTTAATTATTAAGTTATTCAAAGGCAACTCAAGCTAAAATTTCATCTCAAAGTTGTGTATTTCAAGACTGGCATCTGACAGTACTTTAAACAAAGATTCACATCTGGTATCTCATGTTTTGCGTGACGGAACTTAGGTGTTAAGCACTAGCCCAGTTCAAAAAATGTGCGTAGGTTTCTATGTATTTATGGTTTGAGTTTTTTTTTAAGAGGATATTTCTGACTAGCTGAAAAAAAATTTTTAGAATGAGAACTTTTAAACATTTTTAAACCTGAAATTACTTTTCAAATATTTCTCCTAATATAGGCATTCCAAGCAGTGACAAATACAGCTAAAGCAATATATATTATATGTAATGTATGTTTTGCATTATGAAACAGCACAGATGTGCCATAGGAAAAATAAAGGATATTAATATCATCCTAGATAATTGTCACTGATGTGCATGCAGCTCTGGAAAAGCTGGTACTTAACAGCTGTGCCACTACTGAGAGTAAGGGCAGCTGTCAGGTCTGCAGCTTCCCCTGTGTAACATGCTGTGGAGGGGTGGGAGGTGTAGCAGAGTGCTAAAGTTCTATCATGTTAATCTCTGTATGCAGCTTTAAGATGTCCAGACTGTTTCCAGAATGTTACAGAAAGTTGTTAGCAAAATGAATTGTGCAATTTTCCAAAATGCTGCTTTTAGAAAAATGAAAAAAGAAAAACAAAACCCTTGGTACTGATGACAACCATCAGCTAAAAGACAAATGGCGTGGTCTGTGTGTGGGGAAGAAACAGGAGGGCTTCCATTGGGGAAGGAGGAATGGCATAGTTCTTTTCCATAAATTGCTACCTAAATATTTTCATATAAAACAAATGAAGAAAGTAGTTTGCAATTCTATTACACTGCAGTTATAATAAAATATATGTTAATGAAAAACTTTTGGGGAAAATAAAGTGTCCTAAGGCTGTGGGTAGTTGCTTGTCTGGTATGACTGGTTTTGTTCCCTCTCCTTTCCTTCTCCATGCCAGACCACGGTTTGCCAAGAGCTACCACACTGTTGATCTCAACTGAAGTGGGTTTTATCTAAGCAAACTGTGAGACAATTTTATCACAGGCAGAAACTGCACCTTTTCTTGGCAGACAGGGTTTTCTTGAACTACACAACTCATCTTCTCACGTGTACTTGGACTTAAATAGCCCTGAGTCCTCCTGTCAGGAGCAGTTTTACAGCCAGGTGAGCGGCTGTGTCTGCCAGCAGCCAGAAAACCAATATAAACGAGAGGGGGTGGGGAGGGCAGGCGGTGTTTGCTTATTGCGAGGGAGGAAGGGTAAGTGAACTGTTGCTAGGCAATATGTTTCTGGATGACAGATCCTCTGCTTTTGCTAAGTGACCAGAGTAATTATTTCTGGCAAATCTCTGCAGTACTCTGCGGGCTGTCATTGGCCTGCAAAGAAAGAAATGGGTGTATAAATATAAAAAATGTATTTCATCCTTTTATAGAACTGGAGGTGTTGCAAGAATTAATTACCTGGCAGACATACACTTTCCTTTGCCTCTCTGCTTTTTCTTCTGTCTTTCTGCATTGGTTAACTCGGTGTGAATCAGAGTTGTTCTGATCCTCCTCTAAGGTCTTCTCCAGCTGCCAGTGAGGCGTTTCATCCATGCCACGTTTGTTGGCACTTCCAGTCCGAACGATGGAAAAGCAGTGAGCCAGTGCTGCTCTTGGATAAGCTGCAGCAGCAGCAGGTGCTAACAGTGTGAATTGATAACAGCCACTTAAAAACCCAGTGCCCTTGCCAGCTCTCTCCCAAGCAGAATTGTGCTGTGCTTGCTGCTGGCTGCAAGGAGTTCTTCCAATCAACACTGACATGAAAGACGGAGATAAATAGCTCTGACCTTTACTGATAGTCTCTGAGTTAAATGAAGAAGCACAAAAATACATTTTCAAATTTTTTGGTAGTGTTTTCTGGAGCCATTAAAACCTGATTTGGACCCTGAAGATGAGGACTTTGCTTGCTCGGTAATCCAGCTGAAGGATCTGCAGGCCATGCCCTTTAAACCCTATGTCAGAGACATAAACTCTTGTTCTCAGACTCCAGAGAGCCGGTGACATTTTTTTAGTTGGAAAGAATTCTGAAGTAAAAATTCTATAATCTTTCTCATAATGATTATGTTTTGCATCAGAAGGATTACAAGACATATTGTAAACTGATGTGCTTCCTTATTATCTTAGGCTTGAATATAAACCTGTGACTACCACTTATACTGAAGCCTTAAAAATCCCCTAAACATAGTTTGTTTTTGTGTTCAGTCACAGACTTGAAACTCAGCTTGGGTTCAGGGAAGGGGTGGGGTGGTAAATGAATTTTTTTTTCCCCTTGCACCATTTTTTTTTCCATAAAGCTTTTTGAGAAACCTGGGTGCGATTTTGAGGTTTAATGCTCAAAACCCAGAGAAACTCAGCCATTCTACTTTCCTTTGTGGGAATATTTTTTAACGCTTCATTTGAACTTGAGAATCAACCCAAATCTCATGAAAAAATTTCCCAAACATTAGAAGTGAAGAGAGTGTTTGTGTAAACATCTGAAAAGCAAAACTAATTTTACTCAGCCTGTGTGTCTGCATTGCTGTGTGAGGTGCTATTCTCTCATGCTGAGCTCCATCCCCCATCTTGCCCATTTAAGCAGCATATTGGCACTGCCAATCCCAAATCCTCCTGGAAAAAAATCCCAATGCAACTTTGGGCAACTTGCAAGTGACGTAGTCAGGGGAATGAGGTGAGAAAATGAGGCCAGGAAGGGCCAAGTCACCACCAGAATGTCTGAGAGAAGTGCTGCCACAGGACATCAGGCTTGTGCCATTTATCACAAGGTGTGATCCTTGCAGAGAGGATGGCAGAGAGTAGGGAAGAGAGGCTTCTTTTTCTTGATTGAAGTTCATGCTTGGTTGTTTAGGTTGATGCTGTGGTGCAGTTCCTCTGCTAAGGGACGGAAATCAATCCCAAGTATCTTAAATAAAGATAGGAAGATGCAGCACACTGTAAATACCTTTGAAGCATCTATTTTTCCTGCTGCATGTTGCTGCTGGTACATCTCTGTCTAAAAGAGCTTGCCTGGAGCATCAGCACTTCTTTTTAATCTGCTGCTTTGTTCTCAGGGGGCTTTCTGTAGTTGCCAGCCTTAGTGGAAGATCAAATACCTCTGGCAGCTTTCGTAGCAAGGTAGGATGTCATTTAAATAAAATGATGCACATGTATGGTGTAAGCCAGCCTCCCTGCTGAGAGGGCATAACAAACAATTAAAGAGCAGTTTCCTCTGGGGATGAATGGCTTTTGGGGAACTATTTCAGTTATATGTGAATCATATATGTATTACTAGGGACAAGTGATCTTGTAAAGTGAAACAGCTGAGAAAATCCTCTGACGACACTGTGTGTAGTCACAAGGGAGCTTGCCTGTGTTTGCTGATGATGGGGAGAACTTTGAGTGGATTGCAGTCAATAAAATACGTTAAAAAACCTAGAATAATCATAGATCCTAGTTAAACACCAGAATATGAGCAGATAAATTGAAGTAAAATAATCTGTTTAATTCTAGCTTGAAGATCGGAGCAGATAAAATCCAGTTTTCTGACTGCCATGCTGCTGTCCAAATAGAATACGCATCAAAGCCGAAATCCAATATTAGATGGAATTACATGGAAACATCACAGAGTATAGGAGTGTGTCTCTTATTTACTAGGAAAAGGAATAAAATGAGGCATAAGGGAACAAAATAGAAGAGATAAGCAAACTACTGTAATTGGCACTCATCCTCTTGTACAGAAGGAAATTTTCCATAGATTACTCCAGGAGCTGTCATATAGTGTTGGGTCATGGCCTTATATATATTGCAGAGGAAAAGCAATTGAGGTTTTATGCTTACAACAGCTGATGGCTGCTGATGTGGTGACTGTGAGAACTGCTCAGTGGTATAGCTACTGAATTAACAAACAGCAGGAGTCCTCTAAAGAAGTTTTAACGTCTTTTGGTAAAGAGCTCTGGTATGGGTTGCTATCAGAGATGCGCAGAAAAATTGAATGGGAGGTCCCTCCAAAAAAACTTTCAGAAAAATACAAATCCTGCAAAACCTTTTCTGAAGTACTCTTTGAAGTTGCATCTGTGGGAACAACAGGAGAAAGGGGACATTTAGTCCAGACTCGAACTGTAGATGAAAGGAAATTGAAAAGTGGTTTGACATTTTTAAGAGATGAGTAATATTAAGAAGCTTGACCCTGTAAAATAGGAAAGCTGCTGTTTCAATGATTGTGGAATTGAAGACTGGAATTTGAAACAGATAAATGGAACTACTTTTTATACAGAGCTTAGCTCAGTACAGTGCATTAACTTGTGTAATTCTTTATTATGTGAAGGGCTCTAGGGGACTCTGAGGAACACATTATGTGAACAAATATATATCCAGTGGCATAAGTATTTTCATAGAAAGGGATATAATTTCCTGTAATTTGGGGCACAAGGCTGTTATTTGAGAAAACAGCAGAGGAAGGAGCTTCCCTGACAGGCAGCTTATTCCACAGTATTGTGTATTATACAATTCTCTGGGTCTTTACTGCATGCATTACTGGGTCTTTACCGCATGCTTTTGTTCACTGTCAGCTCTGGGTTAGGTTACACTGTCAAGTACCTTCTGTTTCTAGAAGCTAAGAAAGAAAATGACAGTTCACCTGTCTAAGCTGAAAGGCCCTCTCTGAGAAACACAACATGCCTGAACAATTAGTCTATCCTTTTGTGCTTTCTCATTTTCTGATAGCTAAAAAGGATTCTTCAAAAGTTTCACATGATCTTCATGCTTGCAGTCTGATATGCAAACAATGCACATTAGATCACTGCTTCACATTTTATAAAAATTGAATCACCAAGGATTGCCATAGATACAGCATTTATTGTTGATGTATGATCATTAATTATGATGCTATTTTGGTATTAGTATTTAATCCCATCTGCCTGCCTGAAATCTGGTTTTTCATGGGAGCAATCAACCAGCATTTTACTCTTACAATTTTAATACAGAAAGGAACAAAAGTCACAATATATAAATACAAATACGTGCACTCTTAGATCTGACTTTAAAATCTAAAGCTTTAATCTACCAGAGAGCACTGTAGTCCTGCTACTGTTGCCCTTTCACTGAACTCTTAGAGATGTTTTATTTTAAGGAAAGCTACTTGGCACAACTTGCTTCAATGTGCTCTTATTTGCTTTCTTCTGATCAGCACACTCCATGACTTGCACCACTTTGAAGTAACAGCATTTCAGCTCTTTCCCTATTAATGTTAACTTTTCATTGTTTCCAGTTTTGTTAGCAAGCACAGTCTTCTGTTGATTTTTCTGCTGTACCTAATGTTTGAAGTTTTCCATCGGCAAAAACCCAATCTGAACTACGTCCTGCAAAATATCTGAAAGACCTTTATTTAGTAAAATATATTTTATACTTTTATGGTGTACATATACAACAGTGTCTACACAGTGATCATCTCTTATGCCTATTCTGAATCCTTATGAGTCATTTGTTTTGAGACAATTTTCCAGACAGGATCCTTCTGTAATTGATAGAAGAGACTGAGAGACTATATCCTAAACAAGTGCAAAGGTACGTAGAAGTTGTAAAAACCTCTAATGGGATTACATTTAATCACAACTGTGAACAACCTGGAAATACACAAATTTATTCCTGTATTATTCTCTCAGTTTTACATATGAAGTTTGAGCTGACAAATTTTTATTTATGAAATTAATGTGTATTTAGTGTTTAATAAAAATTGAGGTGTATATAAGGAAGGCTGATTTTGAACATAATTGAAGATTCATACTATGGGCTCATAAAAATTTTCTTACGTAACCTCTGTATTTTTATATAGATATTTTGATTTGTTTTTATTCCTGGGAAAATATAAAACAGCCTTCTCCAAAAATATAAATTACTATTCTGTCACTTAAAAGTCTTTCTTACAGATTTAGAGTGAAAAATATTTTTAATTTAAGAAGTAAAGTTAGATTTCTGAGCATGTCTATGTATAGTAATTTACAACTATTGAAGTAGTTTGATTTAATAGGCTGTATCTCTCTAAGAATAAGAAGCACTTACACTACAATGCACAAGCTCACAAGTCAGAACCCGATTACTTCCAAATCGAAAAGCTTACAAAAAATGTGAAGTACTCTAATAATTTTAAATTACTCTATATTGCACATTTTCAGGTCTCTGATCACCTCCAAATTCAAGTACTTATAAAACTGCTCCAATAATTTTAAATTGCTATGTGCTGAGTGATTTAAAATTGTTAAAGTGCTTCAAAGTTTTTTAATAATTGCTTTAATTTAGAAGTGAGTTGAGCAATACTCCAGTATACCTTCAAGAGATTATTAAACTGAAGTAAAAATTTACCATCTGGAAGAAAATTGAACTATTTCTTTAAAAAAAGGNAGAGAGGGCAGAGGAGCAGGTATAAGAGGTAGTAACATGTAATAGTGACAGAGGAAAAAAGTCTATGGTTTAGGGAGAGCTGACAGACACTGCATCTTCTTAGGCTTTCAAGATCTAGGCTGCTAACTAGGATGGTGTGCAGATGCACTTTTTTCCTTAACATTCATTATGCCGTAAAGTTGTGTGGCACACTTAAGTTGTAATTATTTGTGTGAAATAAACAACTGGTTTTTCAACTGATTTCTGAAACAACAGCTCTAAAAAGAGCTTTTCTGCTTAATGAAACACCCTTTCCGTAATGACGTTTCTTGCTTCCGTTATATCACAACCTGTTATGTTATTGGGTTTTTCAGCTAGAAATTTGTAACAAAGATACAAACTTATTAAACACAGAAAATGTCTACTTGCCATTGAAGTAATGAAATTTGCACTTCAGATGTTTCCTCAGTTGATGTAACACGTTTTGGTTTTAGTCATTTGACTTGAATGTTGACATATTAATGATATGCATAGCAGGAAGAGACCACTCTATAAAAAGTAAGAGAGCTGAAATATCAGACCATCTGCTTGTAAACAACCAGACCAAACATACAGCTACCAGTTTCATACAAAATACTCATCCAAGTAGGAGTACTGATATGACAGCCTTAGCTGAATTACCTTGTATGAATATGTATGTTTCCTGGATGTGTCCTTGCTACCGATCCTCAGAGCCTGGTCCAGGCAGTTTTGACAAATACAGCCTGTGTTCAGATTTCTGAAATACAAGAAAAAATATCCAGGTCTTTCTTCTTGAGAGATATCCAAGCAGGTAGTGGGGTCAGTTGGCTGCAATGATCCAGGAGGAGCTGGCAGGGGCACAGAAAGAATAAGGATTGTGTTGGCAGCTGGGGCTTAGAAGGCAGAAAGTATGAGACAAGCTGCTATTTCCCCCTCTGTTCTCATTTTCTTTTTTTTTATGGGAAGGACAGTGCTTTGTTTGGTGGGAGTGTACACTGTGTTTTCTCTACTTGCTTTGACCTTTAATCAATATTGATTGATTTTGTGAAGACCTGAAGTCTCTGACCTCTGGCTGGCTTTGCAAAAGTAAAGTTAAAAGGTGCTAATATCTTTTAGTTTCTGAAAATACCATAAATACATCAGGGACAAAAACAAAGAGTATGATATGCCCGTATGATAACTCTGGCATTATTTGAGGTGGGTGCCTGAAGGAAAGCTTTTTATTTTTCAAACTCAAGATATGGAAGTGGGACATTGAATGTACATTGAAGAGGGACCAGGTATCATCTTAGAAAATTATAAGCTCTTTCATAAACAGTAAACAATTACACAGGTCACAAGTGTCAGAGACCATCAACCGGCCCTCATTGGCTCATTTTAAATTGGTCTAGAGAAAAAAAATTGAAATGAGGCTATGTCTCCTTTATTATAGTGTGGGCCTGTCTTTAGTTCTCTCATGATGCTCTAGAATCATGTTGACTGTCCCTTTTTCTACAGGAAACAGTTATTTGAGAATAAAAAATATCTTATGGCCATGAAAGAAAGAGCACTGCAAAAACTACTCCAATGGTTAGTCATACATTTGGCCTTTAAAGAACTGAACAAAAAGATCAATACTCTGATTTCCTTTTCATCTGCCTGGACTGTGAAGCATAGACCTCTTGCTTTGTTTATTGTGTAATGAAGGAGGTAAGGCAGTGTTAGCAGAAAGAAAAGATTATCTCCCTCTGGTAAATATATTGATGTTACAGACAGAGGCACAGTACAGTGCAGAGTAATGAGAAATTTGACTGCTTTTCTTCCTTTCCTTCCTTTCCAGCTTAGCATTGCTGCATCCCAATGAATTAGCTGCTACAAAGAGAAGGAACTGTTTAAAGACTGGCAACTGAGAGCATTTACAATTAGCTGAATTGATTAACCTTTACAAATGCTGTTACTCTACAAGGTGTTTTTTCTTCCACACTAGTTGAACAATATGCCTTATTGATTAAACATACTTCTTTATGGTAGCACAGATTTGTCTATGGCTTCTCCAGTCATAAAGCTGCCTCTGTAACAGCTGCTGCCTGTTCTTGTGGAGGACTTAACACTGGAGACTGATTGGCATTTGACTGGAAAATGGAGACTGATGCAAACACTGGAACAGGCTGCCCAGGGAAGCGATTGCATCACCATTCCCGGAGTTATTTAAGAGATAGGTTTGATGGGATGCTAAAGGATATGGTTTACTGGTGGCCTTGCCAGTGCAGGCTTAACAGCGACAGTCCTAAAGGTTTTAACCAACTTAAATGATCTCACGATTCTGTGATTCTATGATTATGTAAATAGCTCTCCATGTCTTTAGTGTCAAGAATCACATGGCAAAAGCAGGAGGAAATTTGCATTCCAGCTGCTCCTCCAAAGTCAGGGCTTGCTGAAACAAAGGAAGTTATCCTTTCTATTATAGGCCACCTACCCGGCACAAAACAGGGAATCTCTTGTCTAGCTGAGAAGACTGACAGCTAAACATAACCAAATAAGTAAGGAACACTATTTGTAACAACATTTATAGCTTAGGTTATGGTATTTTTTTAATGTGTACATCACGTGGAAATTCGGCAATGGCAAGATTCTGCTTTTTGGTGATGTGTGTTTTAAATGTCTTTGAAAGCTTATTTTGGTGGGGGTGTGATTGGCAGGGGATTGGCCTTCTTAAAAGAAAAAGCTCTGAAAGATCAAGACCTCTTGGAAGATGTATGTGGCGCCAAGTGGGTTCCCTTCTAACCTTGCAACCTGTGAAGTTTCAGAAGGATGTGTGTGCAAAATACAACTTGATGTTTCATTCTTATTTTTGGAGAAGGGGTATGTGTGGGATTCTTGTGATTACGAAGGCTAATGACAGCACAGGCTGTTTCCCTAGAAATTCATCACGCTCTGCCCGGTGTTAGTGCTCACTGTACCTGGAAAAACTCTCTGCTTTAAGAAGGGAAGAGTTGAAATTTAATTTCCCTGCCAGCTCAAGCTGAGGCTTCTTCTGTACAGTCTTTGATGTATTATGAATCATGCTGAATTACACATGTTGTTCTACCATTTGCTTTTCAGCTCAGCAGGGACTGAACAGAGAACGCCAAACTCATTTCACCGAGGACTGTATGTGGGTTCAATGAAATGTCCTTCAATGCGTAAAAAAAGCCACAAGGCTTTATTTATGTATATGAATCACTAAGACTTAGAATTTTAGCAATACTCTTCCAGATTTTCAGCAAAAAATGGCTTGCCTGTAAAAATTAAGGACATACAGAACACGAAGTGCTTAAATTAGACATTCTTTTAAATGCGGATAAACTAGTTTGAAGAGATCTATATTCTAGTGAATATTAACAGGGAAGATGTAAATAGTACACATATACCTACAGTTTGTATATTGAGACATATGGTAGCATATACATGTAATATATGAAACATATATCATCAAGTATTTAATGGTTAATACGAGGAAACTGATGTCATTCCATGGATCAGAGGAACAATGGTGGCACTCAGCCATTTCTTTCCTGAATAGCTGCTGTGTTTTTAAAAATAAAAAATCAGGGAGCTGCTGTAGCAAAGTCTGTAGCATTCACAGCATGACAAACAAATTAGAAAACAGCAGATGCAGCACAAATTAAGATGTATTTAGCACAGCAGCCCATCAGATGTGTGAAAGTCTTTTGTATATCAGCTTTGCAAGGTTGATGTATTGCACTTTAGACAGCTGATAATGAACCCTTCTAGCAATTAGAGGTGGAAATACCGAGGATTTGAAATTGTGCTGTTCCCAGTGGGGGCAGGGGGGAAGGGGGGAAACCCTTAGTGAGAAATTTACTGCTTTGTGTGTGTGCACTGAGCAAAACAAAGCAAATGTTTCAGTTTATGTGCACGCAGATTTTGAATTTCTCATTTATATTTTTTACGTTTAATGCTCATGTAATAATTATTTCATTTTTGTGTCATTTAAAAATGTGTATTTCTTTGTTTAAATTATGAGTTTTATGGCTGGTACAATCTCTATTGGTTTATGTGGTGCTTTATTTTGTCACCTGATGGGAGGGCAGTAATCTCAGTAATCTAGTCTTCAAACAGCAATAACCCTTTTAATGGTATAAGTAATTTACATCTTTGCAGTTCTATTGAATTTTGCTTTCTTTCTCCAATGTTTCTGTTACACTTCCTCTTTCTACCTCCCTTTCCATAGCCCAAAGCACAGTTTAAAAACCGTGATGGAAGCTTTGCATAAATAAAGGTTGTAAGCTTGAAGCCCAGACTCAATTCTGTGCTTGATCCTCCTAGATGCTGAGTGCTCTCAGCTGCAAGGAGTTGCAATGGAAATGGAGAGTACTTAGCAGCTCACATGCCTGAGCCCCCTGAGGAGAGTAGCATATTACAGCAGAGCTGAGATCTATCTGCTATATAGATAATAATAGTTTCCACTTATATAGAGTCTTTCATCTGAGGATCTCAAAATACACTACAGATTACGGATGTGCTACAGCAGTGACTTTGTTACGGCTGCATGGAGATTTGAAACTGAGGCAGGTGTTAAAGCTCTTTGTTACTTGTGAACAAAAGAATGTTTCTTAGTGCACCCTCATCAGGCTTATTATGACCAGGCTTTATAAAAAGTAATAAATGCTTTTTCTGTTAACTAGCATTTCTACTTAACTCGAATTATGGTTGCTTAAAAAATGTCTTTTTGCTGGTGCATGTGGCTGTTATTTTATTATCATTAGACACATTGTACTCCCCACTCTCAGCTGCCGTGCTGCTTGAAGGTGAGTGCCTTTTGAGAAAACACACCACTAGCATCAGACTGGGCAGCAGGGAAGCTCAGGCTGAAAGTACAGCCTCCTCACAACCCTCTGCATAGCAGCGTTGATGGCAATCACTATTTCCCACAGAAAGAGCAGCAGTTGGTCTCACCATTGATATGTGCAGAAGAGTGGTATTGTGAAAATGTTTCAAGGGTCTCAGTCCTTATGTTACTATTATGCAATCAGAAGTCTGAGCCTTAATTACATGAACTATGCAGACCTTAGCAGAGGGAGGGACAATGAAAATTGTGTTCTTGTACGGATTAGAGAATACCACTGCCAGGATACTGCACTTGGAGGCTGAGGGGAAGACCTGAGGGATCTTGGGCAGGAATGACAGGGCCTCCTTCCTTTCACTCAGCATTGCACCTGCATCCATAAATAAAACTTGCAGCTGATGACAAAAATGAACAAAAACTGGGTTTTGACTTCTACTTATGTTTATTGATTGTAGGAGAAACTTTCCATCGTTGCTTTGTGTCATGAAAGACAAAAGGATGAGAACTGCTGGCATATGAGTGGTGTGAAACCTGCCTGTCTAATGTGATGCTAGACTGGTCCACTGCCCAAGAAAACTAGGTCTGACTGGTTGAACTAGGGGTGGTACCTGTTGCACTTTTCTTTTACTTACTGTTCTTTTGGCTTCTGAGTGCTAATTCTTTGTATTTTCAGTGGAAATGTACTTCAGAGACACTTTTTCCTTGTCCATAATAGGCTTGAGGACAGTCTGGTACATGCACAGTTTTGATGTACTCTTTCACAAATTCTGATATGGAATGAATCATCCTATGTAGCTACTGTAGGAAATTCTGTTAACTTTCATAAGCAGTATAATCTGAGATTCTGCAAGTGGAAAGGCTGACAAACCGTATCACTCCATAGCACTTTTGCTAGTGTTATTTGTGTGAGGGGTGAAATAAAATATCTGCTATGCACATTTGTCATAGGGACCATTTGGATTGTATATCAGGGCTCTGAGCAAAAAGCAAAGGGCTCTTTCCATGAGCAACAGTAGAACTATTATCCTGTCTTGGCTTTCAAACCATAGCTTTTGACCTTCATTACAAAGCTGTATAATACTAGTAGTTATTAACAGTGATCACTTGGTATGATAGTTTTTAAATTAGACCAGATTGCCAGCAAAAGCACTCTGATTGCATTTAATCAGGAAATGAAGATGATTCTCTCTGGGCAAGTGAGTTACCTTCACATTACTAGAAAAAAAAATTTAAAAAGCAATCAGGCACAATTCTGCCATTTCCAGTTCTTGTTTATTGAGATCCAGAATAACAGTAATGTCCAATACATAAAACATTGCCTAACTCTTTTGGTTTTATGAAGCCATGGTACAGAATTATTCCCTGGTGCAGGCTAACTATCACCGTGACAGAGACCAAAAAGGTTATTTTCTGGGTCACACGTAGTTCATTTTTTATACTTAGTATTTTTGTTTCTGCTGACCGTGCTCTGAATGATTATCTTAATTTTTAACTTTTATTGAGTAGATGCAAATAAGCCATGGCAGTTGATTGTATACTAGTGAATTAAATGTTAGAAGTTTTAATAATGGTATAATTCCTAAAGTAGTTCTAATTATTATTGAGTTTTGACAAGTATGTACATATGTAAAAATGGATTATGCTTGTCATGGGCAAGTTTTCTGCATGCATAAAAGGAAAAAATATAATTTTGGGGCATTTTATTTCCATCATTTTGTTTTGCTGTATCTTGAGATTACTTGCAAGGATGCAATACTTATTGCTGGTAAAAAACAAACAAACAAACAACAAGAAAAAAAAACCCCCAAACAAACCAGGATTTTCAATAAATAGCTGTCTAAAACATGGAGTTATACACATGATGGACCAGGCTACCAGAGTAAGCAATAATTATTTCTCTTTTGTTATTTTGCCATTGTTCTGAGATGAGGCTGGAGAATAACTTAGGGTCACATGAAATTGCTAAGATTCTTGAGGAAGCGTCATGTGTATTTATAAGTCAAGGTTTTTTCAGCAGTTTACCTTCCTCTCTGAACCTGAGAAACACAATGAAAATTTTTGCAACTTTCCCTCTTTCACATCTACTCTGTCAATGTAGGAACATTTTCCTTTTTATCATTACCAGTATTAGCTGTCAAAATGTGTGAATAATTTTAATTAAAATATGGCAAGTTTTAATCTGAGCAGTTTGCACATTTATATTGTGTATGTCACAGAGGAGGTAGAGACGGTTTATGTGTGTGCAGTGTGCTCAACAGCATACTTTCTGATATAAGTTGTCAAAAGAAGGCCCACTCTGTAACATTTCTAATGCACAGGCTCTTTCCTATTTAGTCAATGAAAAGCCTTTGAAAGGGCCATTGCTTCCTGTGAAGAAAACTCAACAGCCCATCCTCTCATCCTGATGAAAATGCAGACACTTAACATACTTTATCCTCCACAATTGCAAATAGCTAATCATAATTAGGAACCCTGCTGTTGGGAAAACTGCTCACCCTGGTACTAAAAAAAAAACCCCACTGAAGTTGCAATTTTCCTTTCTTGTATTCTTCAAATCTTTCTAAAGCTAAGTGTCTACACAGTGTGCCTGAAAGTAACACATGGACTCCTGCAGAAACAACTCTTCCATTGACCCGTCAGTGCTCCCAACTCAATAAATTTTTCTGCTTTCTTACTGTAAATGAAGGACTAATTGCGTATGATTCATTGTCCATTCTTTCCTTTGCAGGAAGTGCCTTGGCATGAGACTAGTGCATGCATTTATTTCACTTCTATTTTTCTTATTTACTTATGAAAGGCCCTGATTGGTTGTGCTTACCTGAAAATTATATCTCTGCAAGCAGAATCTTCTAGTTAAAAGTATGCCAGTATTGAAGAACTAATGATTGAGGTGTTTAGGAAGGATTCGTGATCACTGGAAAGATAATAATAGTTTGAAGCACAGACAAGGACAATGCACCCCTGCTGGGCAATAAGTCTTATGAAATTCCCTGTGCCAGTTCTAATACAGTTCCAATGTAAGCAAATATAAAACATTTCGTTTCAATATTTGCCTCATTTCCCGCATTTTCAGTTACTAGTAATGGAAATCTGTTTTGGCCTCTTACCTGTGTTGCATGCTAGAGACCTGTGCCCCACACGTTACCCTGTCAAATTATGTACCTCCGATCAGCCTGCAAGTGTGCGAACTCTGAGGGAGATGTGCACCCTAAGTTTCAAGAAGAGTATTTGCTGCACTTTGAACCAGTTCAGTAAGATTTATAACAAACCCCTCTTTTGAATTTAGACCATTTTGGGGATGTAAGCTGGATGCAAGTGCCAGCTTGCCTTGTTTTCATATTCCTGGTAAAAGATGCTTCTTCAGTGGGGGAGGGGACACACCAAACTGAATGATGCAATTTTCTTCCTGCCATCTGCATTTTTGTGACATTCTATTGAATTTGATTGGCATGCCATTAGCTTTACATTATTTAAAAGAAATTCCTGCAGTATTTCCAGCGCAACCAAATAATTGAAAGACATGTCATGCAACATCTTGTTTTAATGACATGCATCACCATTCAGTACCATTGTAATGACATCTCTGCCACTTAAGATGTCTAAACCAATATCTGTGGTTTTCCAGTAACACCCTATACTTCAGTATACAGAACCAAGGGTTTTGAAATTTTGTGGGTTTTGCTTTTTATTTGGGGGTTGGGGGGGTAGGGAAGTTAAATATAACCCTTTAAAACTGAGCCAGGTCATAGAAAATGTCAGTGTTTATTTAAATTGCATCATTAATATATTTTTATGCCATCACGAAGGAGTTAAGATCAAACCAGGAAATCAGTTTAATTCTATTATTTACTATATGAGATCCCAGTACCAAAATTTCATATGAGCAGGAAAACATGGTAGTTGCCTCCTCAGACTGAACCACAGAATCACAGAATTAACTAGGTTGGGAAAGACCTCTGAGATCATCGAGTCCAACCTATGACCTAACACCACCTTGTCAATTAGACTGTGGCACTGAGTGTCACATCCAGTCTTTTCTCAAACACCTCTAGGGACAGTGACTCCACCACCTCCCTGGGCAGTCCATTCCAATGCCCAATCACCCTTTCTGTGAAGAAATTCTTCCTAATGTCCAGCTTAAACCTCCCCTGGTGCAGCTCAAGGCTGTGTCCTCTCATCCTGTCGCTGGAAGCCTGGGAGAAGAGCCCGACCCCCACCTGGCTACACCCTCCTTTCAGGCACTTGCAGAGAGGGATACGGCCTCCCCTGAGCCTCCTTTTCTCCAGGCTGAACACTCCCAGCTCCCTCAGCTGCTCCTCACAGGACCTGTGTTCCAGACCCTTCCCCAGCCTTGCTGCCCTTCTCTGGACATGTTCCAGCATTCCAACATCCCTCCAGAACTGGGGGGCCAGCGCTGCACACAGAACTCAAGGTATGGCCTCACCAGTGCTGAGTACAGGGGAAGAATCAGTCCCCTGGTCCTGCTTTCCAAATATTTTTCCAATCTTTTTTCCAAATTGCTGCTTTCCAAATTTTTACTACTGACTTCAACTGCCCATTTTTGGTTCCCAGTGCTTAGATGGGAAAAACAACATAGATGTGTACACATTGTACGGTATGTATACCTGCACGAACTCTCACATTTATAAGAGATAGATAGACAACTACTCTCTATGCTTTCCACAAAAAAAGAAAGACTAAAAGAGAGCCAATGCAAATTCACAGACCAGGTCTTCATGTACAAATATTCCTGATACTTTAGGGGATAAAATTTATCTTGAAAACCTGTAAAGCAAGACAAATTCTTGCTTCAAGAACAGAATTTTATGAGCTGACATTTGTCTTGATGCCAAGATGATTTTTGCTTTTTCTTTTGTATACATTTTACACAGTTCTATGTATCCACCAGTATTAGCATGCATACTCGTCATTCTTTAAGTCTGATAACTTAGCATAGTTCTAGTGTTCTGTAGGGCCAAGAGACCAAACACCCCAGAAACCGCACAGCCAGGAGACCAAACATTCTACTATCTTGGGGGCCAAGGTCCCCTAGTAGAACATATTCTCTAAACTAGAGATTAGCCCACCCAGGGTGGGGGAGGAATCCACAGATGGGGAAAATATCACACCATCCACCCAAGCCCCATTATTGGGTACCCTTGTTAGATATGTTAATGTGTAAAGTCTATAAATTGTATATGTGATTTATGGTGGGGGGGGCACTGCGATGCGTTCCACCTTGGCGAAGTGGTGCACTGATAGGTTCCTATTAAAAATACTGAAGTAAACAACCCCCTACCCTTTAACCGTGCCTGGCTTTCATTTCCTAAGACCAGGAAATGGCATCAGTCTCACAGATCTATTAGTGTTCAAGGTTAGAACTTCTATGGTAAAGGAAAAAAAGAGAAAATTTCAGAAATGCATCATTATTTCAATGTAATTTTTAAAGGAAATTTTGTTGGGTTTAGATCCTATGATTCTTCAATATTTTGTTAAAAAGATTTTGCAGAACACGTCATGCTCTTATGAAAAGAAGCACCATGGAATTTAGGGAGTTGAATAACGTGTTCTTCAAAGTGTGTACTTGAAAAATTGAAAAATCTAGATTTTGACTGGTTCTAGGTTTGGGTTTATTGTTTGTTTGTTGTCTGGTTTTTATTTTCTTTTGCAGTTTGCTAAATGGAGCGTTCCTTTAGAAATTTTATTTGTTAAGGAACTTTAGCCTGGGAAACGTGTGATCAGAAGTAAAGAAAATTGAAAGGACTACCACTAAAATCCTTAACTGTTGATTGTAATGTGCATCTTGTTCAATGTTGTTCTTTTCAGGGCAGAGTAAAGGAATTAGTAAAATACTCTGTTAAAATGCTCTGATGTGACAGGATGCTGCTTGCATTGTCATGATGTTTTCTTACCCCTTCCCCACTTCATATAACAATTGTCATCAAATCATGTTTTCCATTAAAGCATAAGAAATTGATCAAAATGCTATTTCTGATAAGCACTCCGCAGCACTGTGACACACAGCTCTGTCTCCTCTCATCCCATGTGTACAGAGCAGTGGTACTTACCTATTATAGGACTTGGAGTTCTCCGGTGAACGTCTCAGGTACGTATTCTTTAGTATGAGCTTTTGGGTTTACACCTTGGATTTAGCTAAAACAAGCATAAAAATAACTGTAGCCAGATAGTTCCCTACTGGTTATGTTTATGAGAACACAAAAGTATGTACATTATTTCTTTTGCTGTTCATTGTAGTTCATACACACTGGCTTCCTTACATTCTATTTATTTACCAAAGCATTTTTTTTTAAATACTCATTTTTAAAAAGAAAAAAACCTGTAAGGTTTTAAGATATGACACCCTCAATCTCATAGAATGAAATTTTTAGGAGACTGAATACTAGTATACTCATAGAAAAAAATGAAAGTCAGCATGTATTCTGTGAGTACCTGTTTTATTTATTAATTCACTTTAAGTGGTCCATGCTCTGAAGGCCAGAGCTGCATTGTTCACTTGTAAATGCGTAAATGCATATTTGTCACTTTTTCCTCATTTTTTAAGGAAATTGGTCAAAGTCTAAGGTCTAAGGACTGATTTAAAGTATCTTATGTTAACAGATGTAACTGATATTCTCAACAATGCCAACCTCATGGAAATTATTCTGAAATTATCCTTTAACTATAATTTAAGTATAAGGACTTAAGTTTTTTAAATTCCAGCAAGCTGTCTCCAGCCCTGCACTATGGAGTAAAGCATCTTCCTGTATTTCCTCTCTCTCTGATTTCATGAATCTTGCATCCTTCTGTGCACAGACCAGCGTATTCCGGTTATTAGGGCAGTCAGCTGGGCATATGAGTGCTATGCACTTAAATTCTTCATCCTGAAGTGACAAATTTTGGTCTCCTCTTTCTTGGGTGAGATTTTGATAGTCGAAACAGTAACAGTAAACCTGAATGTGGACGGAAACATAACTTTTATTTTTAAAAACTCTTGCAGTGTTTGGGTTGAACCTGGCTGTCATTAAAGGGAAAGATACGAACTGCAGAACTTACAAAAACAGGGACACCTAATCTATGAGTCTGAAGTGACATTGAAAGAAGAAAAAAGAGCTGAAAATATCTGCTTTATAATAGATGGATTAGTCTTTTCTGGAATGGGTTACGGGAAGGACCCCACCAAAAATCCTTCTCTAAATCAGAGATGGGGTAATCTCTAAATTGGAGAGAGATGGTTTTGATAAGTGGACTGTTAGATGGATAGGAAAGTGGTGGGATGTTCACATCCAGAGGGCAGTGGCCAATGGATAAGTGCATAGACAAATGACAAGTGTTGCCCTCAGGGGTCTGCATTGGGACTACTGTTACTCAGTATCTTCATTAATATAATAGATGAAGGCATTGAGTGCACTCTCAGCAAATCTGCAGAAGACACCAAACTGAGTGGTGCATCTAAAGGACAGGATGCCATCCAGAGGGACCTGGACAGGCTCCTGAAGTGGGGATAGGGGAGCATCATAAGGTTTAAAAAGTGCAAGATGCTGTACCTGCTGTACCCTGGTATCAATCCAGGCTGGGGGATGAAGGGATTGAGAGCAGCCCTGTGAGAAGGACTTGTGGGTGCTGGTGGGTGAGAGGCTGGACATGACCCAGCCACGAGCACTCCCAGCCCAGAGAGACAAACGTGTCCTGGGCTGCATCCAAACCAGCGTGGGCAGCAGGGCAAGGGAGGGGATTCTGCAACTCTCCTCCAGTCTGGTGATACCTCACCTGGAGTGCTAACTCCGGTAGTATTCAAGGCCAGGCTGGATTGGTTTCAGACCAACCTGGTCTAGTTGAAGGGGTCCCTGCCTGTGGCAGGCGGCTTGGAACAGGTGATTTTTAAGGTCCCTTTTAAGACAAACCATTCTTTGATTCTGTGAAGAGGAGGCTGTTGTGGTTTGACACTGGCCAAACACCAGGCACCCAAAAAAGCTTCTCAGCCATTCTCCTCTGCTACAGCTGGACAGAGAAAAGAAAAATTTAATGAAGTGTTCATGAGCTAAGGACTGGGAGAAAACACTGCAAGGGCAAAACAGGCTTGACTTAGAGATATAAAGTGAATATATTACTAACAAAATCAGAGAAGAATAATGAGAAGTAAAATAAGCCCTTAAAAACACCTTTTTCCCCCCAGCCCTTCCCTCCTTCCCACCGACAGCACAGGTAGACAGGGCATGGCGGTTTTGGTCAGTTCATCACCGAGATTTTTTTCTGCTGCTCTGGGAGTGGAGTCCTTCCCCTGTGAGACCATGGGGTCCCTCCCACGGGAGACAGTTCTCCCTGAACTTCTCCAACGTGGGTCCACTCTCAGGAGCAGCAGCCAGACCGCACCTGTTGCAACGTGAATTCCCCCCACGGGCAAACAGTCCTCCCAAAACTGCTGTGACATGGGTCACTCTTCCACAGTGTGCAGTCCTCCAAGGACAGGCTGCTCCAGCCTGGAAGCAAGGGCCCTCTCTCTCCACCGGGTCTCCCACTGGATCACAGCCTCCTCCAGGCATCCACCCGCTCCAGCATGAGCACCTCCTCCACGGGCTGTGGGTGGATCTCTGCATCCCCCGTGGATCCCTGTGGGCTGCGGGTGGATCTCTGCATCCCCCGTGGATCCCCACGGGCTGCGGGTGGATCTCTGCATCCCCCGTGGATCCCCACGGGCTGCAGGGGCACAGCTGCTTCACCATGGTCTCTTCACCACGGCCTGCAGAGGAATCTCAGCTCCAGTGCCTGGAGCACCTCCTCCCCCCTCCTTCTCCTCTGACCTTGGTGTCTCCATGTTGTTTCCCTCACATGTTCTCACCTCCTCCTCTTGCCTGGCTGGAATTAAAACTACGTCCCCCTCACCTTGTTTTGATTTTCTTCTTAAATATGTCACCACAGAGGCGTTACCAACCTCTCCCATCAGCCCAGCCTTGGCCAGCAGCATGCCCATCTTCAGAGTCATCAGGGATTGGCTCTGCTGGACATGGTGGGAGCTTCCAGCAGCTTCTCACAGAAGCCACCTCTACCAAAAAGCAGGCCATGGAAAACCAACACAGAAGCACTTGCCAGGGACAATCGAACACTGTAAATGACTACAGGAGGCCACATACTGGTGGGAATCTGCCTGGTCAGGACATGCAATAAAAGTGGGCTTGAAGCCTGGAGGTATAATTTAAGAAAAGCTCATGCTCCTGGCTACTTCTGCTTCCCTGACCTGATGATTGGTGGAAATGAGTAAAAACAGAGGCAATGTTAATTATCCTTGCTCTCACCTAAGTCTTACTTCAGGTAATAGATATGTATTAAGAGCTTACTTTTGTATGTCTGAAGTTGTAAATCTGTCTGCTAGCTTTCCAATCTGCCTTTTTTTAGACAGAGTTTTATATCATAATACAGATATTAGAAGTGCTATTAGAAATGGGCTTTTGGGCTGTTAGTTGTTCCTATTCCCCCCTTTCTCTTTCTTTCTTGTTTTCTCGCTTGCTTGCTTCTATGGTATACTTTTTGCACATCATATAAAGAAAGTACTTAAAGGAGATGTTTATAAACTTGAGGTAATTTGTAGGGAGGCAAGCATAATGTGAAAGGACTTAGAATTTGGAGAAGGGGGGCAGAAAGAAAAACATTCAGCTGGGGGGAGACACAGATTAAGGAGTGTCACAAGGCTTCTTGTGAGAAAGAGGAGAGGAATTCTTAAATACAGTGCCAGAATGTGAAGATCTGCACTGGAAAAATGTACTATCCATCAGACCAGGAATTACAGAGCCAGCTAAAATCCATTACAATATTCTGAGGTCAGTGTGGAAGCACCATAGCTACTCATACTGAAAAAAATAGGCTAGGAAGAGGAAAGTATTTGAGGAAATTCTGTAGGGACAATCTAAATTCAGCTAAACTACAACTCCGCTTCACCACCTCTGTCTGTGATTAGATACATTTTGAACCTGGTGAATGGAAATATGTGAAAAGAATGTGTGAGGTTCCTTAGTTTACTTTTTAAGTGCCTAGCCAACGTATTCCCAAAATGCATGATGATAATAAACAGCGAAATACGGATTCACAAAAAAATTTCGCTTAAATAGACGTAATCAATATAGGGAGGATTTTGGTGTTTCTTTTCAGAATTACAAAAGAAAGAGATGTCTCTAACACGATTGTTCTAAAATTCAGCTCGAGGGAGGTACGTTATCACTACAGAAAACAAGCTAAGACAAATATAGCATGTCAGTGACATTTTCAATTCTGAAGGAAACTTCTGTATTTTTAAAAGTTGAAACATTAATCCATAAGCATATTTTTTCCCCCAACAGTTTTGCAGAGTCAAAACCAACCATTTCCACAATAATCAACTTTATTATAGTAAACCCATGTTTGTTTGGTTTTTTAATGTTTACTTTTTTAATGTTGATTTGTTTTAATGTTTCATTTCTATTTTGTCTTGTATGTCTTGGCAGCATTAGGACAGGAAAGGCTTGATCTAGGAATGATTATTCATATTATTATGCAGATGAAGAAAGCTAAGTGAAGAAAAGGTCACTGTAAACTTTTCCTTGCTAGGTTTACAAATATTCCAAGTAACATATTTGTAATATCAAGTGTAAATATTTGCATGTTTTCATTTTTATTAACTATATAAACACTAAATCCTGAACATAAGTATAGTCTGAATAAGAGAAATCTATGTTTGAAGTTTTTCAGACCATCTAGCTTTAGGACTCTTTCTCTAGTCCCTGTCAAGCAACTGTTTGGAGCAAGGGCCAAGGCATTGTCATTACCCTGTCAAAGAACTTCATTCCCACCATTGACTGGAGCTGACAATTTCTGATCTTGTGCTTGCTTCGGTCAGGTCCACACAACTGTGGGATGTGAAAGCCCACTCTGTGCTATTGAGAGCTGTTGGGTATAATGAAAAGAGAAAAGGCTTCAAAATAAAGATTTTATTTCCCAAAGATTTTATAATGATAGAAATCAGCAGTTGTAGAGGGAATAAATTTTAGATTGTGTAATTTGGTTGTGATTTCTCCAGGAATGTGCGTAAAATGTGGGAAGATTTTAAGAAGCATTGTCTTGCTTCTTTGCAAGAGGAAGAAAAAAAAGCTGTCAAAGCAATACAAATTGAATTCTTCTGGTTATTGCATTCAAACATTAATTATAATTCTATATTTACCTCAACCTGAACCATCTGATTGAATTATATTCTAATTCACAGTATGAACCTGTGAATGAGAAAGGTGATGAAATCCCAGCACTAAATTTTCTAACTGGCAGATGTGTCTCTAACAGGTAAAGCCAGACTTGGACATACTGGTATTTGTATGGGTTGGTCCTCAGCAGATTTAGTCAGAATTTATTCTCTGAAGTGAAATGATGAGGGTTTTTTATTAATACTAATTTCAGATGATGATAATGGAGGTGTGACTGTCCAGTCTGCTTGCACTCCTGATTTCCTAGAAGAGTGTGGTTGATGATCTTGAACTAAGAAATCTGAACACTTGTGGCATAACTGTTAATTGCTTTCCGGTTGTTACTGTCACATTGTAATATTTTCATCACATTAACCTGGTGAATAGAACAGCAGATATATTTTTTTCTTAAATAATTGTATTTTCTGGTTTATATAGTTGTGGTACAGCATTCAAGGCAGGCCATTTAATAAGTCAGTGTTAATATTTTCCACTGAGTTATATTTCTTTTTGTAGCTTCTCTGTTTCCTAGTAAAATATATACATGGTTGTGAAATCTCATTTCTTGAGGTATTGAATACTGATTTATCGATTAGGGTTCTTTTCTGTATCAAAAAAACTCCTTTGTGATAAACTACTTCAAGCCAGACAATGTAGAGTTAGTCAGAGTTATCAAATTTATGACCTTACTTTATTATTTGCCACATTTTATTTCATTGTTCACAAATGGGGAATTTAAAATATCTTTATTGAGTGAAACAGAGTAGTAATTAATCTTTCAACCCTCAGATATTACTCATTCATTTTTCACAGCATTTTATCAAGGTCATCATAACTCCATATTGTAGGTGTTAATGCTTATAACTTGTGGGTTTTGTGAATTTTAAAGGTATGTAAAAAATTAAGTATTTTAATTGCTCATCACTCAGCAAAATTGCAGATGAAATTACAGGCTAGCAGGAGATCATGGTAGTGATAAGTCCTGAGTGAATAAAAGTTCTTACAGATATGAGTCTCATAACTTTATTTCCTTGAACCACAGTGGAAAAAAAAAAAGAGCATGAAAAAACAAATCTTATGCAATTAAATATTTTTCTTTGACCCATTGCAAAAATATGTCAAGCAGTCTTGAGTTCAGTGATCTATAGAATCAAGAAGAGCTGAATTTTGTAGATTATCATAGGTATCATGAAGCTCATGCTGCTAAAAACAAGTCTTATGTTGAGAATGAATCCGAGACCATTTTTATATTATGAGTTGGATGTAGTCCATCAGTGAAAGGAAACCTATGGCAGCCAGAAATTTTCCCATACCTAAGGTGGTTTCTTTTTTATCTTTGTCCACCAACACCATCTCCATCTTGCTTGTGTTTGTTTTCATCCACATGTTAATCAATAGATTTATTTTCTACCGCTGATGAAAATAGGCTGACTGATAGACGGTATTGTCCTGTGGCAAGCATGGATGTGAATATTGGACTCATGCTCAAGTTTGTCCGATTGCTGCTTACAGATCTTGATCAGGACCAGATGAAATGAAACATTATGAATCTATGCATGGAGAGATCCTGTTACAGATCTGTCATCAACCTCTAGTCACTGTGCATGAACTATTAAGACAAAAGATATCTCATAAAATAATATCTAAATCCTTGCATGCTGTCACTTTCAAGCACTCTTTCTAACAGAGGTTGCATGTCTTTAACTGCTTTATTCTCGTATAGTTTGGAGACATTGCATATGCTATGGACCTTGGGGGTTGTTGCTTAGTGACTGCAGGTCACTTCATTTATTGTTCTGATATCTATCGTAAGCATTTCTTTTCCAAATCCTCACTGACTTCTCGTTTGTTGTGGTTTAACCCCTGCCAGTAACTAAGCCTTATTCAGCCACTTCCTCACTTCCCCATAGTGGGATGGAGGAGAGAATAAGAGGAGTAAAAGTGAAAAAACTTGCAGCCTAAAATAAAGACAGTTCAATATGTAATACAAAAGCCGTGCAAAAAGGTGAAGTAAAACAAAGAATTGATTCACCTCTTCCCGTGGGCAGGCAGGTGCTCATCCACATCCAGGAAATCTGGGCTCCGTTATGTGTAATGCTTACTCAGGAGGACAAACACCATCATTCTGAGTGTCCTGTCCTTTCTTCTTCTCCCCACAGCTTTATATGCTTTATATGAATTATATATGGCCGATCTGGTCTGTAATATCCCCTTGGATCAGTTGGGGTCAGCTGTCTCTTCCCAGCTGTGTCCCCTCCCAGCTCCTTATGTACCCTCAGCCTGGTTGCTGGTGGAGTGGACTGAGGAGCAAAAAAGGCCTTGGCTCTGTGTAATCCCTGTCTTATTAACACTGTTTCCAGCACACGTACAAACCATAGCCCTGTACAAACTACTGTGGTGAAAATTAACTCTACACCAGACAAAACCAGCACATCATTTCATGATACATGCAATGATATTTATGGCTGTCACCTCTCAGATAAAGGAGAGGTTGATTCCAAAGAAGATTAAGGTCAAAGCTTGCCTGACTGCAAAGGCAAAACTGTATAGCTGAGAAGAGAGTAACAAGATCACAGAGTCATCAAATCAAAACTGGTTCAAGTAGAAGGGACCTTAAAGACCGTGTGGTTCCCAGCCGCATGTCATGGGCAGGGAGACCTCCCATGAGACCAGACAGACTGAAATCCCATCCAACCTGCTCTTGCACACCTCTAGGGATGGAGCATCAACAATTTCTATTGTCAACCGGTTCCAGTGCCTCACTACCCTCTGGGCTGGATCACCACATACATTTATCTTTTTAATCCTGAAATGGAATATGATCAGCTATTTTTAATATATGTTATTAGCATGTCTTTTTGCATGCATGAAAGCATTCAGTAGGGAGAATATAAATACACCAGCAGATGAACAAACTGGTATAATCTTGAGTTTGTTACCTTTAAAAGAAGGAAAATTCCTTTGTCATTTGTGGCATGGAAATTGTTTGATAAACAAGAGTTTATATTGAGCTAGCTGGAAAAGTTGAACCACTACTGTTCAAATGTTAACTCCTTTAGTCTTGAAAGGGGAAATGACATACATGAATCAAAACTAGTCTCATTTACAGTAAATCAAATCACTGGGCTTTACAACTCTAAATTACTCACATAATGCAAGCAACACTAATCCTAAACATATTCAATAAATAGAATTGAAAAAAAATATTTCTGCGTCAAGAAATATGGAACTCCTTACAATGGAGGTATGCTTGTATTGCATCAATTCTGGGACCAAAAAAATGCATCGTAATGTTTTTATCTGATATGCAGTATCTGATACTCGAGATGATAAGCAGCATTTTTCAATATCTCAGTTCAAATTGTCAGTTAAGGTTCCCACTAGCAGAATTGTAAAATCGCTTTGACTGTCGTTTAAAGCAAAACCCACCTGGATTATGTAATTAATACTCTATGCAAACATTTATTGCACATTGCCAGTTCACATCAGAGAACTAGGGTTACAAACCCAAATAAATCTGAAGAAGTTCATAGAATCACAGCACAGTTTGGATTGGAAGGGCCCTTTAAAGGTCACCCAGTCCTACTCTACTACTCTGAGCAGTTGTCTTTCACTACATCAAGATTCTGAAAGCCCTGTCCAACCTGGCCTTGAATGTTTCCAATGATGGGGCATCCACAGCTTCTCTGGGAAAGCTGTTCAAGTGCCTCACCATCCTCTTTGTAAAAGCTTCCTTCCTTATTTCCAATCTAAACCTAGTCTTTTTCAGTTTGAGGCTTTCCCTTTATCTTGTCACTATAGGCCTTCGTGAATAATCACTCTCCATCTTTCTTATAGACCCTGTTGATACATAGAAAGATTGCAGTAGTTCTCTCTGGACCCTTCTCTTCTCCAATTCTTTCAGATTTTTGTTATAGGAGAGGTATTCTAGCCACTTTTTTGTGGGCCTCCTCTGGGTTCATTCCAAGAGCTCCACATCTTTCTTGTGCTGAAGACTCCAGAGCTGGACACAGCACTCCAGGCAGGGTCTCACCAGGGCAGAGCAGAGGGGCAGAACCACCTCCCTCACCCTGCTGGCCACACTGCTTTGGGTGCAGCCTTTGTTTGGTTTGGACCGACTTTATGGGCTGCCAGTGTGCACTGGTGGCTCATGTCCGATTTTTCATCCACCAGTGTATTGAGTCTGGCTGAGATGGAGTTAATTTATCAGCAAGAATGTTGTAGGTGAGCATTGTGAAAGGCCTTAGAGAAGAACAGATAGGTGACATCTGTAGTTCTTCCCTGGGATTCTGGCGCAGTCACTCCATCACAGAAGGTCGCTAAGAGTTTATTATGTATTTATGTTCAATGCAGTCTGTGCTGATTACAAGTGGACTACATGCTGTTAGGAGGTTTTCCGTAAATCTCTGCGCCAGAGAAGCAGAAGTGAGATGTGTTTTATTACTGAGGAAATCCACATATAGCGCTATTTCTGGCACACCATTTTAAAGATAAACTTTGTGCTATCTATAGGGCCACACTGCATGAACAGGAAATGTTCATTCCTGATGGGGTGGGCAGCATCCTCTGCATATTCTTCCACTCTCTCTCTCTCTCTGCTTGGGAAAGGCATGGAAACAGTATCGTGTCTTCGGAATCAGTTCTGATTCACTGTGGTTCTGTGTGTTCTTCGGAGTTGACTTAGAATGAAATATAAGCACAAAACTGGTAAATCAAAAGGGCAGAAAAATGGCAAGGTTAATTTAATATGTTAATTTAAAATTAACAATTACCTCTAGTGTTTCAAGATTTTGAGACTTACCCCAGGAAAAAGGGAGGGAACTTCACAGTATTTTCTAGGTCAGAAAAGGCCTTTTTTCAATTCATAGACATTTAATAAACTTGTAAACCAATTTCTTCTCTAAAGGAAACAGGTTGTGGGAGTGGTTTATGGAGTGTTTTCAGAGTGTTGTGTTCTATTTTGAACAAAAACCTTCTCCCTTTATGCTTGCCTCCATCAGAATCTCTCAGTATCTATATAATTTCAGACTTACTGAATGCATTTCATGTTTCATATTGCTTAATTAAAAATGAGGAACATTAGCTTAATTGCAGATATTCATTGACGTCTGAAGATACTGTCCATTTTCATGCCGTCTCTTATCTCCTCACATGTTCTATTTTCCATGAAGCTGAAATAATGTAATATCTTTTTAGATATGTTTCTTGAATTAAAAAAAAAAAATCATAGACATGTAAATTTTTTATAAAAATACAGACCTTGGCTTGAGATTTGATGCCGTGGTCATGAATTATGTACAATAACATTGTAAATGACCTAACTGCAACATTATATTTTCTGGGCAAAGGTAATAGGTTCAGTGCAACTATGGCAAGATATTGTAGCTGACATTTCCCTATTTCTTTCAGAAAAGCCTTTATAAATCCTCAGCTTGCATACTGGACCAGATTAAGTCCCAGCAGAGAAAATCCTAGATTTAGTGTTTTTAATTTCCTGAGTTGCCGAGTAGGGACCAACTTTATAACTATTGCCAAATTTGGCTAGGATACTCTATCAGTTTTCTTTCTTATTCACAGCCAAAACACTTCCAAATAAAAGAAACCTACTAATATTCCTAACAAATGTTAACTTACAATGTGTCCAAAACTATATGCAAAGGTGGTCTGAATTTTTTTTTCCTATTTATTTTTGTGTGATTCCTGACAATGCCTTAATACGGAATTGCCTTTCTTTATTTTCAATTAATTTTGTAGAAAATAATTATTTATGTACCGGAATGTATGTTTTTGACAATTTCCCCAGCCTCTTGCCTTTCATTGCAAATGTCTCAAACTATATAAATGTCCTTGAAGGTCTCCTGTTGATAAGGTCTGTTTTTAAAGCACTGGGACACTGTGTTCTCTATAGAACTTTGAATGTCTGCTAAAGGAAAGACAGTGCCTAGAGATAAAATATGCAGGCAGATTTTAACTGTGACCTCATAGTGTACTGAAAAAATGTCTTAACTTCCAGAAGTCTTCCACCGTTATTTAAGAAAGCCCTTTTTCCTTCACAGACAACTGAAGTATTTCAGTGGTTCAACCTCAGGTACAGAGACTTTTTTCCTCTTCAGTGCACACAGCTGTGGTCTCTTCTATTCATATTGCATAGCTATTTGTTTTTCTTGAGTCATTCTTGCACCCCACTGCTTTGTACCTGTTTGTGTTACTTATGAGAGTGGAGCAGAAACATTTTTAGGCAAAACATCCCCATAAAGTCAAGATATTTAACAATTAAATATTACATACAATTTCATAAATTTATTCTATTAATTTATTTTTAGCTTCAGATTGGCTTTCAGTTCTGCAGCATCTACGAGAAATTTCAGGAGACCTAATTTTTCTGACTGCATTTGCTGTTTTATAAGTAGTCTACTTCATCACAGGGAAATATTTAAAACTAACTGCATTTTTAACACAAAGGTAATCTGTCCTTTTGAAATATTTCACATACAAAGATTAATAAATTACACATGTTGCTATAGCAACTATGAATCAAAGTATAGTGAGTCTAGACAGTGCTATTCATGCCCTTTGAAAAGAAAATCAAATGTAAATATCAAGTTTTTGATTCATGCTGCCTAGAATAATTTAGTAAAAATTAAAACAATAGTGATTTATTTTACCCTGGTCTGTCTGCTTGTAGAATTAATTTTAAAGGCCGATGTTTAAACACCCACATTTTTTCCTGTGTGTGTTAACATGGTATGCTCTCAGTTTTTTATCATAGGTGTCCCTTATGGGCCTTTTTAAAGCAATTCTGATTCAACACTGACATGACAAAAAAACATTAGTATAATGATCAAGTATTTCTTAATCAATAATAGACACAAGTGGTTTTCATTTACCTATGGGACAGGTGAATGCAAAATCTCCTTGAGAGTGAAATGGCTCCCTTTATTACTTTAATAATTTTATAGAAAGTCCAGGATGAAATCTATGCCTTTGAGTCAGCTCTGTAGCCTCAAGTGATGGTGATGACTCAGTCTAAGAGGAGGATTGACCAGGTAAAAATCTGATGGGCCATGCACCACTTCTCTTTTATGCTTCACTAGGTGCTTTGTTCGCATTTGCAAAATAAAAAGGCAAGTGTTTCGAAGACTGTTTCCAATTAATTTATACTATTTGTGAAGAGTCTAGCAGGTGGGATAGGTTCTAGTGAAATAGACCAAAATAAGAGGAAGTGTCTGTCATGGATTTTGAGTGCTACTTAGTAAATATTTGTTCTATCAGCGAAGGCATGGAATGGTTTCGCCATCAGAACTGTGACTCCTGAGCTTAGAAAAATTTCTGCCCAGGGATTGAGTGACAGTGAAGGAGATTACAACATAATATCCATTCATGAGGGCTGTGGAAAAAGTGAGTGAATGAGGAATTGCTATTTCTTCTCACGGTATGAAAACAAGGGAGCATCAAAAGAAATAGCAAGACAATATTTTCAAAATAAAGAGGAAATTGTTTTTCTGTAAATGTGTAAAGTTCTTTCCACACAGCACATGAATGCCTGAAGATTATAAAGATTACAAAGATTGCCTGAAGATGTTCAAAGCAATTGAACAAGGAATTGGGAAAAATTGAGTGTGCTTGGTTAAACACAGAGATTTGGCTCAGGAGGTCCTGCAGTTAAAATCGTGGGGACTGGAAGGGGTTTTGGAGAAGTTTTGTTTTGTAATAATTCTGTTTCTTATGCTTCTCCTTAGGTGGTCCCTGTTAACCATTCTCAGAGAAGGCTTGCTGTGCATTATAGATAATAGGTGTGACCTTGTAAGGCATTATTTAATCTGTTTATTATGTCAAGCAGTGATAACAAAGTTGAGAGAAGAGAATAAAAGAGAAGAGGGATTTAAAAGTATTTTTAAAAGAAGATTGTGCATTCTAGCAGCACCTTATCCTATCAACTTAATAAGCTTTTTTATGTACTTTTCTCCAGGAGCTTGTGTTTAGTGGTTTTGATCTCCCTAAAGCCAGGAATAGAATCCATACTGCTCTAAAATTAGAGGGAGGCTTAGGACTTTTTCCCTCAGAAATATTGGATCCAATTTTTTATGTCCAGAAGACCTAGTCAGTGGAACCTTTGGGAAAATGACATTTTTGCAAAATGTATTCAGCGTGCGTTCTTTATCTGTTTCTTCTGTAAAGAGAATCTGGTGATGCAGTCAAAAATTTGGAATATATGGTCAAAATATTGGGCACTTTCTAGAAGCTGATACACAGCTAGTCTGTGAGTAATCAAAAGCTAGACCCACATATCCTTGTATGATGGGTTTTGCTAGCTGGAAATGGTGAGAGTTCCAGGGTGGACAGGACCCTTATGGAGATAAGCTGAGAAGACCTATAGTTTAGCACTTTGCCTTGGCTTCTCCTTACATTAGCCTTTTGTTCTGCCTTGACAAAAATGGGACTGAAAGAATGGGGATGAAAAAGGACATTCCAGTAAAAAATTTCCAGGGTTTGGTTTCTCTTAAGTCAAAGTTACTTGAATACAGAATGAGAACTTACACAGTAATAGTTGCCTCCCGTCCATACTTTTGAACAATTTTTAAAATGTAAATATAGTAATAGCAGTACATTAATCCCATGGAATTCAGTTTAGCAAGAATTAATTTGTCCTTGTAAATGTTTGACTAGTCCTATTGACAGAAGTACATTATGGAATAAGGGAATTCTATCTACGTGTATATATGTGTACATGAACAAATAAAAAAAAATAGATGGGATGGAAAAAAAGGCAATAAATGAAAAGCCCTAGGCTGCCCATATAGCTGAAAATACATAAGATGTTTTCTTCAGATGAAATATCATTTTATAGGAGTAACTAAGTAACTAAGCAAAAACTCTTTCTTCTGCATTTTCCAAAGCTATGTGGGCTGGCACACTGGCCTTGAAAAGGCACATCCAGGAGTTCCCTAGTAAATTTATCCCAAATAATTAAGAGATGAGGTAAGTAATTTCTGGCTAGGCAGAAAGGGCTGAGGGTGGGGATGGTGTTTCCCTACTCGGAGCCTATTTGTGGAGCTAACACCAGTCTCAGACTCAGTGGTCCCTGACAGCCACACAAGAAAAATCTTGATATCTGTGAATCAAACCCCCAAATTCTCTTTTATTCCTGATCGGGAAACTCAACTATAGCTGGCTTCTGCAAGGACTCTGCTGTTAGAAAAAGCTAGACTCATTTTTACTAGATCCTTGTTGAATCTGTAAAGTACAGTTACTCTTTGAGGCTCTAAATTAAAATTCCTTGAGGTGAGAACTGTACCTGACATTGTGGCGATACTGTTTGGATTCTTGAAACAATTTATCATCTAAACATTTTGAGCTCTTGGACAACAGAATTTGAGGAAGAGTATTTTTCAACACTCAAATGTGCATTATAGATTTAGCAGATACTTTTTCTTTCTTTAACACTGCATCTTTAGCCAAGCAAGGCACCCAGATATTCCATATCACTGTACCATACTCACTAATGTACTATACTTGATGGGGAAGGTTCCTATGTCCACTAAGAAAAAAAGCAGTCTCTTCAGGGCAAGAGACCATGTTATTGTATACCAATTAAATGATGAAAGTACCTCCAAAAATCATCTGACATACCTTAGATTTTTTCCTTGTTTTTGAGTCTAGACAACCTCGTGAAACCCTCCTGGTTGTCTTGAATTACCTCCCTGTCCTCCATGTGCCATCCACAGGGAGCAGGATCTGTTCCATGATTTTCCCAGACACAAGAGGTGAGGTTGACAGGTCAGTAATTCTAAGGGTCTTCTTTCCTGCCATTTTTAGAAATGGGTGCAATATTTCCCATTTTCCAGACAGCTGGGAGTTTGCCTGACTGCCCTGACTTTTTGAATATCATGGAGAGTGGCTTGGGAACCACATCAGCCAATTCCCTTTGGACTCTGAGATCCATGGACTTATGCATGTAGACTTAAGTGTCTAAAAGTGGCCTGTCTTAGTAAGAAAATGATGAATCCTCTGCTATGTGCTAGTGTCAAGAATTATCACAGCTATGTCAGAAAGGATCCCAAGAAAATAACTTTTAAGTGGGGGTGCCTGTAGAAAAAATAGCAAAAATTGCAACAGAGGTTTTTTTTGGTGGGAATATTGGTCAATATTCAGTGGTCTTTTTTTTT
>VZTG01010608.1:778622-797226 GCA_013397845.1 Melanocharis versteri | reverse complement strand
TTTTTTTGATTTGTAGAAAGAATAGAGGGTAGATTTGCATTTTTTATTCATATTTATAAAGTTCTGCACATTCCTCTGTCAACCTGTGTCTGTAATTGCAAAAAGAGACTTTCCTTCCTCAAAATTCTGATTCTGCCTTTCTAGCCAGACAATACAATGGTAGATCTCAGAAAAGGGATATGGATCATATTTCAGGAAAAAAAAAAAGTTAACCATAAAACCAGTGGAAGTCTGTAGCTGGAATGGTTGTATAAATCTATGGACAGAGAACAATATGAATATGGGGAAATATTTCCCCTGTTTACCTTTAGGGATAGATCTGACAAATACCTAAAATGAAAACTTATAACAGGTCCTGGATTGTGGCAGAAAAAGAGACTAGGTGACTTTTGAGGTCCCTCCTAACACCTCTATACTTACATAATGATCTCATCGCAGAAGATCTTGCATCTGGAAAAAGTATATTTATTAGATTATTACAGGATAAGTTAAAAATTGTCTCTAATGGTCTACTGATCCAAAATCCTACTTTAAGGTTAGACCAAGTTGATCAGGACTATGTCCAGATGAGTTTGTGTATCTCTACACCTTCTACAAACAGCCTGTTTTGGTGCTTATTCTCTGCTTCTCTGTAGTGGGAGAAAAACCCACTTTATTTTTTTAGTTGGTTTGATACTTACTCCTTCTGTTGTAGACTGACGTCACTGCCTCTGATTATTTTTCTGTGCATGACTGAGAAGACTCTGGCTCTGTCTTCTGCAAATTCCCCTGTAGGTAGTTGAAGACTGTGGTTCAATAGACTTCTCCAGAGCAAGAATACCCAGCTGCCTGTACCTTTCCCTCTGTGAAACTTGCTGGAGTGACAGGATGTGTGTTTCATACCAAGAGCACTGTGGCTATAAATAAAATCTCTTCAGCTTTCAGCCTGGGCAAGAGATAACTGGGTGTCTTTGATAGCTGTCCTCCGTGACCTTTCCTTTTAACACCTTTCTTTGAATGCTTAAACAAGGAAAAGGAAACAGTTTTTTGGTATCGAGAATGAAAAGCAATTTTAAAAAGTACCCCAGGCAGAAGGGTAGAACAATTAAAAGCTCTGTCAGAGCTCATACTCTCTGGAAACGCAAAAGGCAATTGAAAGAAGTCTCCCAAAGGGAATTTCATATAGTGCTTGTCCTATATCTGCTAGCAACATGAGGCAGTAAATGGAAGCTAATCTGAAGGTTGCCACCTTTAGCATTTGCCTTATTTTGCTCTGGGCAGGATGTGATATATTCTGCAGTTTTGAATTAAATAGATGAGGCTGAATGAAGTACAGTAATCCAGAGGACTGGGAGCATTACTATGAGAACTATATAATGTTAGCACATATTTTCAGGGACTTCAAGGCATTGCTGATGAGAGGTAGGGAAGCCAAATCTTGCAGAGAATGACGAGCAAAAATATTGATAAAAGAAAAAAAAAAATTAGTGACTCGGTGTGGGACAGGAAAAATAGAGATTCAGAGGACTACGATAAGCAAAGCAAGCTGGATTTACTGTGCAAAGAATGTCTTAGTCCGAAGTGTTTAGACAACACTTTGGTGGTTACTGAGAATCCAAAAGAGCACAAACATAATAGAAAACAGAACTGTAAAGTGCAAAAAAGTTCACTACTGCACAAGTGATCTGAAAAGTGATGTTATTTCTGAAGACTTTAAAAGAAGTGGTTTAACCCTTGATTTTGTCATAATGCCTCTCTTTTAAGAAGGAGATGAATTACAGAAGGGGGAATCATCTGGAAAGAAGCTTGAGGATGCTGTCCAGGGGTAGGAAATCTCTTAGAAGAGTACATACTAGAGTAATAAGGGCCCAGCTGTCTCATGATTTTGCATCTGCAACCTTGGACCTGAAGACCCAAAGCTTTCAATCAAAGACGTGATAGCCAGGCATTTTTCATCACTGAAGAGGATGAGCAATAATGAAACAATTATTTTTGTGCTGTTGAAAATGGAAAAATTTTATTGCAGAACCATAAGATGGTTAAGTACAGTATCAGGATTAAAAAAACCACCTCAAATTCTCTATCAGTCAAAAGATTTTGAGGCCTATGTATGCTTGTTTCTCTTTCCATTGCTAAGCTGTCACACATGAGGTAAAGAGGGAGCATAGTCAATGTTAGGCAGACCAGGATGAAGGGTTTATTTTGTTACTCTCACCATTCTGGTGTTCCTTACTTTCTGACCTTAGGGATGCCACTCGTGCCTAGCCTGGTTTCTCTGGACAGGTCCAGATTCTGATAGAATCAATGGAGGGTTTCTTCTGGTCTCTTCTCACCAGAGCTTGTCAGCGTTGCTCTGACACAGCACTAGGGTCGTCTCTAACTGACTCCTCCAAATAGAATCAATACTTTTGTCTGCAATTTATTACTTCTGTATCCTAAAAGTTTTCTTCATTCTCTTAGGTCTTAGTTGTAAAGTGGATGTAGGATTTTTATTTGTCTCTTCCAGTGCTGTCTTTGACTTTTGATGGTTATATAAACCCAGTCTTAAATGGTTTTGTTTGTTTTTCTGTTTGCTTGATAAAGCCTGTTTATGATTGCTGAGATCTGAATCCTGTAAACAGGTTTTGTAAGTTCTTCCTAAAATCAACTCTTGTTCTTTTTTTGCTTTTGAGTTCAGCAAGTATCTTTCCACAAGGTCACACATCCATCTGATTGTTGTTATTAAAGCAGCCTGATCCCATTTATGATGCAGCTTTTGAAAAGGCTGTGTTAAGTGTAACCTTGCACCATACATTACTTTATTTTAATGTTTTAATTTGTAGATGGGAGTTGCATACTACAGATATATTTCTTACGCCACCTTCTCCTCTTTTTTCTCCTGTTCACAGCACCCCATATATTGTTACCTGTACTGTCCAATGTATCTTAGGTTTTGGTTTTTGGGCTATTTTCTTGTTAGGCAGGTTGCTTTTGGGGTTTTTGTTGTTTCGTGGGGGTTTTTTTTGTTTGTTTGTTTTTTTGGGTTTTTTTTTGGTTATGTGGTGTTGGTTTTGTTTAATTTGGGTTGTTTGTTTGTTTGTTTTTGTTTACCTGTTTGGGTTTTTATTTGTTTGTTTTTATTTTTCGTGTGTGTTTGTTTGTTTTTGTGTGTGTAGTTTTGTTTGTTAGCTTGTTTGGTTTTGTATTGTGTGTGCATACTCTGTGATAGGTCCTCATCTCAAATGTGTATTCTGAGGCTTCTCCCACTTGGATTCATTGTTGCGTCCAAGATAATAATTTAGGCCAGTGTGTACACAGAGACCTAAGAGAGTCACATCTGTCCTTCAGGAAACATTTCATTGGTGCAAAATGTTAACCATGGGGTACATTGTTGTCTTCTCACTGAAGTCGGCTGTGATTGGATTCAGTAGATGCAGACAGCCTTGGAAGCACACATTAGCATTAGAACTGTCCTTTTGTGAGCGTGCAGAGAGGTCAATAAGTACATGAATATAAATTAGCTTGGTGGACTAGTGTGACCATTAGCTGGGTCGAGTATTCCTTTTCCATATAATTGTTTGGTGCACCTGAATTAATTTGAGTGTCTAAATCCTGCATATTAATTCTGTGCTGCAGGATGTAAAGCTTTAGACTAATCCCTTTAATACTTTTCAGTATAAACACCTTAATCAAGCAACAGCTTTATAATTAGTTCTACTTTCAGACTAGATATTATTTACTTTTTTTATTGCTCATAGCTTATTCCAACTTTTAATTGAAATGATTAGACAGACTTCAGAATGTAAGCTTATATGGTCTCTTGCAGAATCCAGGATAGATGCGAAAGACAGAATTGTAACAATCCAAACTTTAGAGAAAAAATTCTCCCTCATTTTTGTTTCCGAAGATGTCACTAAAAATATGTCTTAATTTCACCATTGAGTCATAAAGTTAGAATAATATTTTTAAAATCATAGGAGCTGGATTGATTGATTGATTGATTGATTGATGAGCATGACTCAACTAAGATTTTATTTATTTATTTTGTTGCGTCTAAAAAACATGCTGACATGGTTACAGGAACCCCCATATGCAAAAAAGCTCCTAGTATGTAAACAGTGATTTAGCTTCTCAAGGACTGATCTATTTTCCTTTTTATCTGTTTTTGTAATGAATATTTGGCAGAAGAAATCATCTTCACGATAAGAACATTTTGATGGTCGGGATGCATTGTTTGGAAGGTAGCATTTTAAAATGAGACTAAATCTGACCTTTAAATTAGATGTGTTAAGACAGTTGCTGTGTTAAATGCATACAGACCTGTGGATTATTAAAACCACATTTGTTCAGCTTGGGTAAACCTGTTGGAGAGGAACCTTGCATAGGAAACATAACATTTTTAAATATTAATGAATACACTTTTACTAATCAATTGAACCACACTTTTTATGTACTGACTGTATTAAGAAATCAAAGTGTAATGAATTTTAAAATACTGGATACAGGGAAGTTATTTTGAATTAGTCCAATGTAAACATGGTTAAAAAATAGTAGTAAGCAGCTTGCTTTCTGGTCTTTTTTTTTACTCAAGCTTGTTAGTAAATTTTTTTTCTCCATATTTGTTTCCTTACATGTCGCAGACTTCTTTTCTACTCAACAATTATGGCTGAAAGCACACCACGTAGTCTATGCATATAGTTTCTCCCACCTGATATGTTGATGACTCTGTAGAAAAGCTATAAGGTTAAATAACCTTTTAACCATTTCAAAAAACAACTCTTGTTTACACATATATATTTAATTTAAGTGATAATAAAAGAATTATGTTATTTAAGGAAAACACTCACTGAAACTTAACATTAAAATAAATGTATGTAATTGGACTTCTTTGTAAGGAAACTGTATTCCATTTTAGTTGGTGGTCCAGCAGTTGTTTCGGTTTGTCCATATGTCCATATTCCATGTGTTCATGTCCATATGGATGCTGATTCAGTTTGTCCGTAGAGGCTTATTCCTTCGGAGACAATGGCAGGGACTTGTACACTACAGAGGGCCCTCTAGGTCAGCACACGGTTTTGTTGTGTTAGAGGTGCACTGGGGAAGCGCTGGCTGGCATCTGTGCAGGACAGCTCAAGCACAGACAGACAGGCAGACAGGGATGATGGTGGGACGCGTGGTGGATCCCTATTGCACCGACAGTGGGCTGAGCCCCAGAAGTTCTGCCTGGGGCACGTGTGGCAGGTCCACCTGGCACGGTGTTTGCTCTGCCTCAGAGTTCTGGAAATAACTGTATCTAGAGATCTGTGATGTGTCTCTGATCAAATATTACACTTAGAACAAAACCAGACGCATCTTGTATGTAACCACTACTCTACTCCCACAAATATGATTTCTGTAAGGGCTTTTTTTCTGTAATTTTTTGCCATTAATCTTACTATAGGGTTGAAATTTGCTCTTAGGTAAAAGGGTGCAGCAATTCCCTACACATAAGGAACAATTCTTCTTCTCAGTAATAGAAGTTTCCAAAGAGAAGGGAGGTTGATGAGCTTTATAAGTGACTGAGGAGAAGCAGTATAGAGAGTGCCAGTTCCGGTGGGGTAATGAGAACTGTTCCCTCGCCTGTTGGGAGACAGGGAATGTGCTCTAGTTCTGAATTCCCAGGCGCTTTTTCTTGCGAAGTCCATGAATGTAACCCTCGGAGGGTGTGAATGTGTTCTGTTACTCCTGACTAGCCAGGGTGTGTGTCTGTGCATGATGCCTGGTTGCCCTCTAAACTAGAACGTCTCTGCCTGTCTGTAGTGCCCAGCACGTAACAGAGAGAGCAGCTGGGTATTGCACACGTCTGTGTCAGCTCCTCCCCTGCCACGGAAACCTGAACTGACATCATGCCTTTGAATCTCTTCTCTTTATGGTCCCTCAGCAGCCATAAGGCGTTTGAGTAAGACTGAACTCGCCTCTAATCCAGAGTGAGAGAATCAGGATTACATTTAAATGTTATTGTCTGTGAAAGGTATTGGAACTGAAATAACAGAGGCTGAGGTGCAGAATATTTAATTAGGAGGATCTAACATGTCTTTCCTGTTTATCAATTTACTCGTTTCACAAAAACCTTAATTTTTCTATATATTGGCAAAAATACATAGTTATTTCTTTCTTCTATTTTATATTTTCCTTACATGACTGAATGACTAAATATAGAATGAGGTTAAAAGGGGAACATTCCCTAAAATTCTGCTTTTACCTCGTTTGATTTTCTCATTGGTGCAGTGTTATCTAGTTAAAGAGACTTTCTCCAGCAGCCTTTTGGGAAGTGTTCTTTGTTAACAGAAGCCTTTTATTTCATTCTGCCGAGGAAACGAACCAATTTGATACGATCCTTTTATCCCAGAGAAAGGGCACAACTTCTTTATTTTCAAGGTTGTGCATTTTTTTGCAACTGTAAAACATACTCCACTACTGAAGCCACAATTATATGCACTTGTCAATCAATCCTAACCTACTACAGTATGGTTATGGCATTTTATATAAAAAGTGGAGGATTAAAGGCTCTGAACAAAATGAAAGGTACACATAGTAGACAAAGTACAATACACATTATTAGATTGTGAGAGAAGTAGGCGTAGGAGAAAAGGATATACCAATATTTGATTTTTCACAGACGTTAAGGAATTATTTAAGGATTTCTGCAAAACATTTAGGATGTGACATTTTGCTTCCATTTTTCTTGTTATCACAAACATTTGTAGAATACTATTTATAAGGTAGTTATATAGTATATCCACTGTGTCATATTAGGAAACTATGCCTAAAATTTTTAACTAAAAGAAGTAGGGAAAATACTGCCTGTGCATGACATATATCCTGTTATTATAAGGTAGAAATCTTTCACAATATAGAAGGACTACACCTTCACAGTTTTGACTATCAGGTTCAACATTTTAGGATTTGAAATCTGGAAGCAAAACTACATCATTAATTGTCATATCACCAACTAGAAATTAAAATATAAAAATTTTGTTCCTTATCTTAGTTGTCTTTTACCAAGGACATTGGAGAGGTGTGCTAGAACAGACATAGCAGTGAGAGAAAATCCACTTAAACCGGATAATAGGAGCATATTTGTAAAATACCATTTGTAATTTTGGTAAGGGGGTTCTGTAAGCACCTGTGCAGCTTTCACAGGACGAGGAAGGACCTGCACCATGCATTGTTGAGAGTAGTAGTGGAGAGAAGGGTTCTGATTAATCCATTACTTTAAGTAACTCATCCAGGGATAACCACGAATAAACTCTTAGCTACCACCTTATATCCCTTTTCCTTTTTTTCCGCTCAGTCTCCTGTATGTGCTTTTTTTTTGTTGTTGTTGTTGTTGTTGGTTTTTTGTTTTGTTTTTTTGTTTGTTTTTGTTTTTGTTTTGTTTTGTTTTTAAATCAAGAAAGCCCTGAAGTAAATACAGAGATTTTATTGAATTGAGAAAATCTGTATTTTTTGTATTTTTCCTTGCCTGAGTGCTGTGGGGACCACAAGAACCTGAAGTGACAGAGTGTGTGTTTTACCATGCTGTGGCCTGGTTAGTTGAGGAGAAGCTAAGCTTGCTGGAGGTCTGTGCACTGGTCTGTGCACAGCCTGTTGGTGTGTTGTCTCTGTGCTTTTCGTGTGGGACTTCGATGAGTCAGAAAGTGGTGAAATTCTTGCTCATCTCTAATTTCCAGCATCGTGGAACACAGTATCTGAAGTGACTGAGGAGCAGAAGTCCACAGCAATTTTCACAGGGCTGACAGGGAGCCGGTGAGATGTGTGGACTGGAGCAGCGGATCTGAGGGCAGGATGGAGACAGTGGCTTTGATACCTTGCCCTGAGGTTACTGCCAGAACCCAGGAAACTCTAATATTTATGTCCCTATTTATATTGCATATAAACACATACAAGTTTTTACTGTCTTCAGTGAAGACAATGTATATTTTTCCTGTACTCAGGGTGAAGATGGAAAATTATTACTTGCAGATTCTATTTTCCAGCAACAGTAATTCTTGGTTGGCAGCTTGGCCTGCCATCACTCAGAAAACTTGAGGGAATGGGATGTTTAACTGCTAGACCTTCCTTTTTTTTTCTGCTGCCTCAGACTTTTTGTGTGTTTCAAGAATTATCTACCTTCCTCTTGGTCCATCCTCTCACTGCCAAAGTGCAAAGCTTTTTTCCTAAAAGAAGGAAACTTTTCAGTATTTCTAAATTTCCTAATTCAGAAAATTACCAATTTCACAACAAAACCTTTGTTTTCAGGGTCCTCCTGACCATCCTACACGCCTTCTGCAGCAGGAGAGGTGACCTGACTATAACAGACACATTCAGAGGGAAGAATAAAACTGCTTTGTTTACGAAAGTTTGTAACATTTCCTTAGCAGCCCATGCTATTTGACAATTTTCTTTTTTCTGTAGGTCTCATAAATTTTTTCACCAGTAAAAAGAACTTGTATTCAGGTTTTATTATGAAATAGACTCAATTAAAGTATTGCTTTTATACAGCTTATGTCAACACCTTAATACATTCTTGCCTAAAGCATTAGTGATGGTTTGTTGATTATTCTTTACCCCGTGTATCCCTCAGTCCAAAACGGGGAAATGTTGTTCTAATTTAAAATTTGGAAAAAGATTTAAAGGCTTAGAACATAGGTTTTATATACTTTAGGTATTGAATCTACAAATATCAAACACAAATGTATGAAAATAAAACCATGAAATTTTTAGCTACATTAAAAAAAAGAGCTAACTGGTGGAAAGGAAAAAATAATAATAATAGCAGATGTGATCTTAAGCTCAAATTTTGGGTGAGGAGTCTGAGGGAATATGTAAAACTTTAATAAACAGGTTAAATATACCTTTTTTTTGTTTCTTTTTACATTTTCTTAGAATTCAGCACTAGAATTTACGGAGGCAATTTGTTCTAAGCAGTGGCATAAAATCAGTCTTCATTAAAGTGCTCTCAAAGGCAAATTTATAAAGCTCTTTTGCTTTTATCTTAAAAAAAAAAGAAACAAACCAAAACCAACTTCATACACCTTATACTTTCTCCCTAAAATCTTTATAACACACATATATACTGCTACCCATAAAACAATACCTTTATATTTGAGTCTATAGAAACTATTATTTTAAAGTACAAATAGAGTAACTTTCCATGTAGAGATTAAGTCCTGGCACTGCTTAAAAAAACAGTGAGATACCCATTATCTCTTGGGGAAAAAGTATTCCCTAAATTAAGAAAAATAGCTTAACTAAACTAAAAGAAAAAAAATCTCAAAGCACCTTTTTTTTTTTTTTTCCCCTTTTTTTCCCTGCACTGCTAAATTAAGTGTGTGAGAGAATTAAAGTGTCATAATCACATCAGGGTTTTTGTTGGAGGGTCATCAAACCTTTCTGGCTGGTGGGATTGTTGAAGCAGAGAGCAAGGGAGAGGAAACAAGTGAATAATGTTGGTACCCCATTCTGAAAACTTACCCACTCCTGAGGTTTCATCCTAGAACAGGCCCCTGCTCTGAATGCCTTCTGATGAGTGCAGGAGCATGACTTTTCCTTCCAGAACTCTCTGGTGGAGAAGGCACAGCAGAAACTTGAACTAGAGTTTCTTATGTTCCATGCAAACTTCTAAAGATATTTTCATACCTCCTGGGTTTGAAAGTTTTGGGACAGTTCAAGTTTTTCAGCGAAAACCTTTCAGACAACAACTGAAACATGATGAAAACTCTAAAAATGCAACAGAATGAAGTCAGGATACACTCAGCATTACCTGCAATTACATTTTTGGTATTTTCAGAGATCTAACTCAAGAACTCAGAAAATTTAAAATTGGGAAATTAATGAATTATGGTCAATTCACTTACCAAATATCTCTACAGCCTAGTTACGCTTGACTTTGGTGGGTAGGACAGGGCTAACATTTACTTTCATCCTAGTTCAGCTGCTCAGCTTCGAGACTACTAGCAATCAAGCAGGCATTCAGCCTGGAAACCAAAGTTTCCAGCTTTCTTAAACTGTGATGACATCCTCTTACAATGAAAGGGAAAAATTTGGCTTGTATTTAAACCTCTCTTTCTCACAGAACAACATCCTAAAAAGATGTATGTCCATTGAAGCAGTATTTCAAGAATATTTACAGCACCCTGCTGGTGTTCACAGGATTCAGCATAATAGGATTGCTCTTCCATCTCCTTTACTTTATGGAAAGCCTTGGTTGATCCTTTAGTGCAGCATGGTTTGCTGCTTTTCATCTCCCAGGCAACAATAACCTCTCATCATGATTACAGAGCTTCCTGCAGACAGATGGGCCTAATCCCAGTGCTCCAACAATTTAGTAATCTATTCCAATCAGGACTTGATGGATTTGATAGGCCATCTGTAGCCAAGTGAGACAGATTCAAGACAGGTCAAAAACTGGGAGGCTTTCAGAAAAGCTTTCTGCTGTTTCACACAGACAATCATGCTAACAAGAAAGAAAAAAAGAGAAAAATGGGGGGAAAAAAAGCCACCGAGGAAACTCATTCCCTGCCTTCAGTACGTTAGAAAATAATTTTATTGTAATTATTACTATTGAATATAGCTTGAAAGACTGAGTGAAACCCTTCATATGAGACTTCATTAATTGTAAGGAACTGAAGAAAATATATGCAAACATTATTCAATTAAGGTGAATACAGTTGGTTGAATAATTGTGGAGGGGAGGAAAAAAACCTGAAATATTTTTGGGGAGATGGTTAATTTTCAAGTATAATCAATAAAACTCAACACAACTGCTTGCCATTTAGATGAAACAGGACATTTTTAAAGCACAGAACATTTTATTTTATTGAGGTAGAGATGGAAAAACAGTGTTTTGAGTTGCCGGGAAGATGACTCTTGCATTATTCCTATTTTTATTTCAAGGAAAATAATCCATAATATCTTGCTGCACACACATACTGTTAATAACAGCCAATTACATGCATATACATTCAAGAACAATTAGTTTCTAGAATCTGCCTCTTAACTCTGGCCTTGACTTTGGAAAAGGTTATGTTTTAATGCATTATCCTTTCTATGTAGTTTTGTTGACTTTGTTGGGAATTTGAAGTTGATAGGTGTGTTTGCAAGATCACCCCAACTGCATTACAGCCACCATCAGCCAAGAGCGACTGTAGTAACCTTTATGTGTAGTGAATATTGAATTAAAGAGGTTTTTCAAAAGCACAGACCATAATTATTCCTTTGGTGTTTATCAGAAGCAGCAAAAGCAAGAAGCAACAGCAAAGATTTTTATTTTAAATTTAACTGGAAAGGTATCTGGAAAAAAAAAGGAAAGGCGACATCTTTTGTATTTTTTCTCTTTTTTTAAGAGATGTAAGTTTATTCGATATTTAAACATCACAGTTCTCTTTCCACATTTTAGTGCTTTTCTATAATTCACATTTCTTAATCTGACTTAACTGCATGTGAAAATATTAGAAATACTTTAAATAGTTACAGTTAAATCAGTTAATAAAACGTGATATCTGTTTTTAAAGCAAGGGGAAAGTTACGTGAGAGAAAATGATGATGTGATGTCAATCTAAAACTGTAACTGTTAAGTTCTTAGGATACTCTTTATCTTTCAACAGCTCTCTTTAACTACAAGAATTAAATGAAATTTCCTTCATCTTTCTAGCTTCTCTTGCCATAGGGCTAAATGGTAAAATTTTTTTCTAGGACTTCAAGCAGGCTGATGAATAATTTTGTAATAATATTTAAGAATGGGCATAGAAACCTGTGGTTTCCTTTTCTCCCTTGTGCTATAAATCATTGAAGCATAGAACTGCTTGGGTTGGAAGGGACCTCAAGGATCACCTGGTTCCAGCCGCCCTGCCGTGGGCACCTCTCACTAGACCAGGATGCTCACAGCCCCGTGCAGCCCGGACACCTCCAGGGATGGGGCATCCACAGCTTCTCTGCACAACCTGTTCCAGTGCCTCACCACCCTCACAGTAAAGAATTTCTTCCTTATAGCTCACCTAAAGCTTTCAGCTTTCCCTGTCATCCTGTCACTGCATGCCCTTGTGAAAAGGCCCTCTCCAGAATTCTTGTAAGCACCCTTCAGGTACTGGGAGGTGCTAAATGATCTCCCAGGAACCTTTTCTCCAGGTTTAAGTAGCCCCAATTCTCTCAGCCCATCTTAACAGGAGAGGTGCTCCATCCCTCTAAAATCAAGGAAAATATTTCTGCAACCTCCTTAAAGTGTATTTTTTTTTTAATGGGCAAGGGAATGAACTGTTGTTTCTCCTAAACTTTAAGGAATGTTATTAATATGGTCTGGGAAGCTTTCAGTGAATACAAATACTTATAGCAAACATTGGTAGCAATTTTGAAATTTGATTGGTATTAGCATGGTACTTCTGAGCTTTTCCTCTCCAGTTGCTTATGACATAACCACATCGAGCTACAATCCTATGTCTTCCTTGGGTCATCTCTTAGCCTGATTGTTTTGAGAGTGTTTTCTGGCTTATCTTAGATTTTGCAATGTAGTCACTGCTGTGTGTGGCTGAATTCCCTACTGAGAATTAATACCCTGTTAAAACAGGGTTTGAAAAAAAGCCAAAGGAAAAGACAGCCTTTAATAAATATAAAAGATGCCTCTCCTACTCTAATTTTAAATTCAAGGATGCCTCCACATGAATAGATTCAAAGACAGAGTAACACACAATAACAGGTCTGGTTATACGGTTTGTTAAACACAAAATAGAGCTTTACAGCACAACCTCTGTTTCTGTCATGACTGAGAAAGCAATAACATGTTCAGAAAAGAACACTGTTTGATGAAGATGCATCTGATGCAGGAAAAGAGAGGAAAGAAATTCTTCTATCTAGGATGCCATAGCAGACTCTATGAAAACATCCATACTCTTTTTATGTAGGCTGCAGAGGAAAAAAATAGTCAAGATCTAATTAATTTTGTAAGCTTACTGCAAGTAGAAATTTCTCCCCTGTTAGACTCTGACCATTATGTTCACTGACCTTCACTTCACAAGAATCTTCTCTCTGGTAAAATATTCTGTGGGAAATCTGGTTTGTGTTTCTTCATTCAGGGTGAGATTTGAGACAACTTAAATTCAATTCGTATCCAGCTTACAGGAGGAACAGGTGAAGCTTTCTGAGAATGAGAGAGGAAGGGAAAAAAGCAGAATCGACTTAAAAATCACAGATACATGCAACAGACTGTTAATTCCTAATTGTAGTGAGGGTGTGAGGTAACTCTAACCTATGCACTGGGGACTCATGCACTATCCAACTTTCCCTTGCATTTCAGTAAAATCTAGAGTAGCAAAAATACTAACATATATTTTAAATGTGTATTGCTTATATATATGTAAAAATACACATCATTACCTACAAATTAGTTTGTGTTCAGTACACTCCTTATGACTTTTTAAATTATTTGGATAGCAGAGACATAAGAGTCTGGAAAATGTCAAGAGCAAGGAAGGTCTTTATAAGAGGAGTGTGATAAGAAAGGACAGCTGATAGCAATGCTGTATCAGAAACTTCAAAGGTTTAGGCCTTAGCAAAGGCATTTCCTACTGTGTTTTCTTACTTGCCAACACTTCGTTCTGAACCCCCAGGCAGAGTAACTGATCTGAGCTTAAATATATTGGTGAGTTGGGCAAGTACTTTGAAGAGTACTTTGAAATCAAAGGAATAAAGGTGGTTTACATGAGAGGATTTATTCTGTCTTCCTGCCTGTTGTGAAGGACCAGTATAAGAGGAGGAATGTCTGAGTTGTTAAATGCAAGTGGGGGGCAAGGAAAAGAAGTGTGTTTACTGCATTGTCAAATATGTGTTAAGTTTTCCATTGTCAGTAATGAAACATCTTTACTGCCTGGATGCAGCTATTGCTGGTTGTTTAAAAACACGCATAGGAATATGAGCACATTTTGTGTTTTTATTTGCTGGACAGTTATTTTACACTCTACATTAAATACGTTCAGTTTGACTAAGGATAATTTTCAAAATCTTCGTATGAAATATTTTAAAACTTTTTAAAAAAAAGGGAAACACAGATGTATATTTTTTGACAAGTGTGAAACATGCCATTTGAGTCAGAACTACATATACTCTGTGTCACAAGTATCAAATTATCTTTTGTCCTCCTATTAGCATCTATTTTGACTGGCCAGTCTGACAAAAAAACCCCAATTTTTCCTTTTGATGCTGTGATGAGTTGTCAACCTGTGTGTAATGTTTGGGGAGAAGGAATGATACGAAGGTGGGTGAAGGTCATCATATACTTGGTCTATAAGGGTGGGAGAAAACTGGGAGAAGGTAGGTTAGGAAAAGTATTTTCCTTCTCCTTGTGAGATATTGTTGAGCTGGTGGCTTGTGGATTTAGAGCATGAGAGAAAGTTCTAGGAAGCTCATTTTCGTATGAATCAGCGTTTAACATCCTTTCAGCCTGAAAAGCAGTGCTTGGGTCTGATACAGCCCTCAACAAGGGTGTGTATGTTGTGCAAAACTATAAAGGTGTTCTTAAAGTCAAAACGCAGGCAGGCATTGGGGTTGGGGGCGGGGGAAAGGAAACATAGTATAGTTTGAAAAAGCAAAGGTATTCCCTCTGTTACGAATTTTCATTTCCCAAAACAAAGTCAAAAATTTCTCTTTCTTTGCCTGCACTTTGCATGTAGCTACTAGATCCTAATGTCTTCTCCCATAAAATCCTCACTTAGTAAAAATCCTTCTAAATGCAGTCAAAAGATATTAGAATAAAAATGAAGCTTATCTACTAGGAGACATTTCTTATTTATTTAGAAAATTTAATTGCAAAAAGGCTTGCTGAGAAATAGACAGTCTGCTTTTTAAGGAAAATCTTTATTAAAGAAACTGTCAGTGATCTGAAATTAAGTATGTAACTAAGGTTTCCAAAGATTACATGAACACTTATGTAATGTCATATTGGAAATGTTGCTTGAAAAGAAAGAAAGAAAGAAAATATCTGGATAGTTACCTTTAGTCTAATAGAAGAAGACTATTCTGCTTGAAATTAAACGTTTTTTAAGAGTGTTTTGGTATCAAAGGCAGTCAAAAGTAGGCACTACCAACCTTTACTTCTGTGGTGATAAAACTGAACACCATCTTTCAGTGAGGATGAGGGAAGCTATTGCATTTATGGAGGAAAGAGTGGTTTCAGTGTACAAAGGTATTAGAAGTACTGTTTTACTTCCTTAAGTTACAGTTTATGACGGAATGAGACACTGAAAAATATGTTCATCTATAAAATAAATTAAGTGTAATTAAATTGGGTAATGGGGCATATATAATGTGCACTTTTCAAAAATATTGATGATTCATACTTAAAATTGTGCTTCTACCAAGTACTTTAGTCATGGGATCACAAATGAATGGATCTTCATTCCATTTCCAACTGGCATTCATTGTTAGACATCCCCATGGGGAAAGCAGGCATGAACAGCAGATGATCTCTGAACATTTCAAGACATTTCTCACATTAGAATAATATATTTTGATTTGTAGTTTGGACTATATTTTTGTAAGTAAGTTTGGATTACTTAATACGTGGCTCAATAGGGCAATTGTGAGAAATATAATCTCACCTCTACATGAACAGAGAATCAGTGTAATCTTGTGATAGTGACAAGAAATTGCGATGCTGGAGTTTAAAATTGCATGTAACTCCAAAATAATATAGGGAATAACCTGAATTGTTTCACAGGTTTTTCTAAAACAAGCTAGTTGAAACAATTATATTTTTGTCCTAATTATATTTCTTTTAAAAATAAAATTCTAATTTTCCCTACAAAATTTAATGGAGGATTTATGCATGTAGTAATGTCAGAATGATTTCTTAGGTATGAGTGACCTATGAAATGACCTTGTCAAGGAGGAAGTAATCATTAGTTGTAGTCATTAAAGTTAGAATAAAATTTTGAGGTGCATCTACATAGATGTACAAAATGTACTTCTGAAAATAATAATTCTATTTTTGACACATCACTAAAGCTTGGGATACCTTGTGTTTGTCTGGAATCAGATTAAGATATGCCATTAAAGTTGCCAGTAGACAGCAAGAATGTCTTTGTGGAAAAGGTTTTCTAAGTAATTAATTTGGGCTGAGGATCCTCCCCTAAAGAGCATTCAGTTTGCTTTGTGTGACATTCATTACAGACACTTTTTCCATAATGAAGAATAAATTACTGTAACAGTCAAATTCCGCCTTTTTGCAAAAATATGTACAAAACGTGTCTTTGGCTTAGCCTGCAATGTGTAAGGTTGTTTAAATCTAATTTTATGCTGTCCTTGTGCTTTATTACTGTGGGCTTCAGTTACTTAGTTTCTCTATGTATAAAAATACAACTAAAAATAGGACTAAATATATAAAGTGGCTCTTAATTACATTGCACAGTTTCCAATTTTCCTGCTTGATTTTCATGTAGGTTTTTTTACATGGGCTTTTTGTGGCTTTGTCTACATAGGGGAAGAATTTTGGTTTTGTCATAGTGGAGTAGATAAACAGAATAATGTAAGTATGTCTGTGAATAATTCCCAACTAATTACCTTCATCTGGAGAAAAACAAAAAGCTGTGAAGCTTATTTTATACAATGGGATAGGTGGCTGGAAAGACATGGGGTTCTTTTGAAAGCTGTCAGACACAAGCACAAATGTGTATAAATATATTACAAGACAAAAGACAGACTAGGCTTTGTGAACACAGATTCATGTTTTCCCTCAGGCATTATTTACGTAAAGGTCCCATATTTTCTTAAAGTCTGTGTGCCTGCGTAGTCTGTGAGCACTGAATGACTTGACTTTTCTGTAACTCCTGTATGCGAGTCATCTCCAGTGTGAGCTATGCATCCCAGTCCATCTTCAAGAGGTGAGATGATTTCACACCAAAAAGTCATACGGATACACTGGCACAGCTGAGGCTTAGGGCATGGCATCCTCAAAAGAGCTCTGATGAGTACTGTTGCATGCTGAGACATTCACTGAATTCTGGCTTTTCCAATATCAAAAATTAAGTGATGATTCCAGTTTGAGTGGCTTTATTCAAATTCTAATTGGGATTTCACAGAATCACAGAGTCACAGAATGGTTATTTTGGAAGGGATCACAATAGGTCATCTGGTCTAAGCTCCCTGCTCAGGCAGGGTCATCCTAGAGCACATTGGGCAGGATTGTGTCCAGATGGTTCTAAGTATATATTTTTGTTTGTTTGATGGCATACTTAGAATAGAATACATACACACATACATACATACATAGAATGCTTTCTGAAAAATCTTGGGCCAGTCTTATTTTTCAATTTGAGTTTTACTCATTAAAGAAGCCTATTTTTATTATTTTAACAATAATTTTGAAAAATTTAAGTGATAGAGCCCCTCAAGACCCTCTTACCTCCAGTGTAAAACAAGGCAGGAACTCTATCAAATGTGATTTCTCTGGTGTCAGGGGGAGGGGAGAGAGATTTACAGACAAGTAATTCCCTGCACTTGTTTTGTATCTTACCTTTTCATAAGGTTCGCTTTACTGACAGACATTAGCAGTGAGCAAGCACTCTAATCACATTTAACATCTGTTGTACATTTAGTTGCTTATAGAATTTAGCAGCTCTAGAGGAGCAGAGGATGTTAGATTTTTTCCTCATACACTCATTATTGACATTTGGCTTGAGCTGCATTATAAAATCAGTGTTGAGTATGGGTCTGTTGGTCTTAGCTCAGTCTCTCATGGATTGTAAGCATGACTTGAATAATAAGAGGGTAGTAAAGTGTAAGCTGTGTGTTCAGAAATGAATTGCATAACAGCCATCTGAAACAGCAACATTTCCATGCAGGCAGCACAGGCAGAGCAAAGTACATTGTAAGCTACTACACTTATTGTTATTGCTAAATGGCTGTAATTAATTTAGAAGAATGTTGACCCTACCAGATGATTCAGTATAATGTGGCAGTGGCTGTTACACATGAATGAACTTGTGTGTTCAATGCATTACTGTATAATTGTCCTTTTTGCTTATTAGAAAGTCAGGAGATGTGGCATTATTTATGATGATGTTTTAACAAAGGAACTATTGAAAAACGTTTTCTGTGTAAAAAATGTTATTGACCTTAAAAAAGGTAATTTTTCTATACAAAATACATATTCCATCTGAGATGCTAAACCTGTGCAAAAAAAAAAAAATCAAAATTTTGGCAGCATTTTATTGCAAGTCTCCATTCTGGCTATCTCTGCATGTGATTTCCAGGTTACAGATACATCAGCAATAACTAAGTCATTGAGGGTTCTTTGAGAGAAAAAAACAAGCTAGTGTTCAGATGCAAACATTGAGCTTCTTCTGACATGATATAGTAAATTTCAACAAATGCTTTGATACATACATACACAGTGATATTGGTATGTGTAGCAAACCACATTTTGCTTTCTAGCTCAGTGTCTCAGTTACATGTGCCTTGTTTAATTAAGTATGGCTAATGATTATCTGTCCTAGTCTATGCCTTGAATTTAAATTGGGCAACAAGACTGGTCATTTGATAATATTTCCATTAATGTTATTTTAAGTTCAAAATAATATTTTATTCAGGTGTAAAAATGCTTGAAGAAGTACTATGTTTTAAATCTACCAGTGTCCTG
>VZTG01010608.1:728378-778586 GCA_013397845.1 Melanocharis versteri | reverse complement strand
GGAAAAAAAAAAAAAAAAAAAAAAAGAAGCTGAAAAAGTAAGCATATGTATTAAAAGTGACAAAGATAGATGAGATTAGCTTAGCTTTTTGCTTGACAGGATTTTCCCACGACATATGTTCAGTGCTACCAGGGTTATTACAGAGAGCACCGACTAATCAGGGAGACAGATTCACAAACAGTGACTGGAACACATGGTGGCCTCTCAGTGTTAAAAAGGACCACTGCAGTCATTTGTAAACATGGTCAGATAATGTGCGTATTTATAATTTTGATTGCTTCAGCCACAGTCATCAAACCCAGAGGTCTTTTGCTTAACACTTCAATAGTTTGAAAAGAAAAAGATCTTGTAAGTTAGCAGTGTCTGCTGCTGAACCAAAGTAGTGAGGGAAAATTCTGATAGCTTTTAATGGACCTTATCTTGATTAAGTGTATTAAAAGCACTACCTTTAAGAGTAATCAGTAACTGTGCTTTTAATGACAAGCTGACATTAATTATGGCTGGCTATTTTAAGCCACGTTAACACCAAACCTCTTATTTATCAAAGGCTGCTTCTACATGGAGAAGTTAAGTAAATCAGATTTGTGGCGAGAAGCAGCTGAAGTTCTGCGTGACTGATGTAGCTTGTCGTAAGTGCTCGGCTGACCTAATTTTACAGCTGCTCAGAGGAGACATTTGTAAATGGGCTTGTGATTGAATCTACAGCAGTCACATGCAGTGAATACAATATCTTTTATTATGAGAGATTTCTGTGGTATGTGCACAAGCTATTAGAACCAGTCACAAGATTATTAAGTAGAGGAGTCTGAATCTTATACTAGCCAGGGTAGAGGCCAATACTTTGAGTTACAGACATCAGTATTTTTTATTAATCTTGGACATAAATATTGCTAGCTTTCTGGAAAGTCAAGCTAGTTGTAACAAACCCTATCAGATTTGCAGGACAAAATTGTGAGGTATTTTGCATTTTTGATAGCAATGGATTCCATGAAAAATATCTGTATTTTTTTTCTCCACCTTATTTTTCCATGAACTTTCTTTAAAAGAGTCTGTTTACCTCCCAGACACAAGTTACCATAGGAGTTATTTTTCTAGTTTCAAATTCCCTGATGTGTGAGGTACAGGCACAAAACGAAAGACTTCATCAGACATCTAGGGAAATCTCTGCCAATGAACACTCTTTTCTGGTATGGGGTTTAAAAGTCCTAAGCAGAAGGATCCCAGCCATCTCTTGTCCAGAGAAATTAATCTGCCTTGACTGGATTTAGAAGCAATTTTCTAATTATCTCAGTGGAGATATACTACGTCTTTGTTCAGCCCAAATGATCTTTCTTACATAGGGTGTTCTTGATATTCGTCTTAAAATTCATCCCAAATTTAACCTGCTAATTGCTTTTTTAAAAGTTCCTATCAAACATGTGTTTAGACAATGTCCCTAATACCATGATTTAATGTTTTCAGCCCTGAATTGATCAGATGGTTGAACTACATGATTACTGCGAGTCTCTTCTAACTGAAAATATTCTATTCAATTAATATTTTTCATATGCTTTCTGTTATGTTTTAGTTTTATTGTTGTTCTAATATTTTCAGTTATCTAACAAGTAGAGATTCTGTCATTGTATATATTCCCTAGACTGCCACGTAGAAAACCTTTGCTTTCTTTGTGATAAAATATACAAGTGCATATTTTAAAACATTATATACATTTTTAGTGTCTAATGGTCAATAATCTTTCATAAGTCTGGATCTAGAGGATTTTCCAAAAATTATTTTCACAGTTCACAAAATAGAAGTCACAAAAATATTTCTGAAGTAAAATTAGTTCAAACCAGTACTTCAAACAATTTTTATTATTAATTTAGTCTAACAAAAACATTTTTTATGGCAAATTCCTACTTGTCATGTTCCCACCCTCCCTCTGTGCCCTGCTGAGGAGAGCCCAGCTCCAGCTGCCCAGCAAAGCATTGTGTGCCCCTGGAGCTGCCCCTTCTCCAGACTGAACCAGGCCTGGTTCTCCAGCCTCTCCTCACAGGACAATTGCCTTATCCCCAGCCACCCCAGCGGCTTTCTGCTAAGATCATTCTGGTTTATTGACATTTTTTTCTGTACTGAGGAGTCCAAAACTGAAAACAGAGTCTGTGTGATTGTATTGAAGGTTTTAGAACAAGTTCCAGAACTTCTTAATTTTTAAAAATATTACAGAAGGATCTATGCTGTCACCCTCATTAATGGACTTTGGAGGTAAGCACTAACAGTGCTTTGAAGGTGGGCTGTGTTACTCAGTGTTAAATTATTGACTGTATTCTCGAGTCAAGATGGAGTCTGGGTCAAAGTGGAGAATTTTGTCATAACAATGGAATTCCATGCTGGAACCCATGCAAGATGGATCTATGACAACCAGAGATTAGTTGGAAATTTGCTCTGAAGGAAAGACTGCATGCAATCCTCCAGACAATTAAAATTGTGAAGAAATCATAATCTGAGATCATTTGCCTTAAGAAGTGACTTTTCTGAATAATTCAAAAAGGAGGGAAGATTGAGGAGTGAAAGGAGGAGGTCTACCTGAATTTTTCTGCTGGACTAGTGAAATATGAAATTAATTGTAAATGTATGTTTTGACCCTAAAGTTACTTTTTAAAGTTCATTTTGTGTATGAAATAGAAGCATATACTCAAGATACCAGGTGTGCTTGGTAAATTAATTCAGGTTATGGCATTTGGAACTGAAAATGTTGTATTTATTATCTAGGATATTTGTATTTCTTAAATACTTAAAAGATTTCTTATAACTTTAAAATATTGCAGAAATATTTCAGTACATTTTAAATAAATATTTGCAAGCAGAGAATAAAAACATGGCAAATGTTCCAACATATCCTGTGTTTTCCCAGCTGTACATGATCTCTTTACATTTTACTGCAAGGTTCTGTATGTAAGTATTTAATAAGAAGGTCCATGTAGTATCATTACTTATCATCATGCTGATTTTTGACTAACAGGTCTTTTTTGCTCTTTCCAACTTGAGTAATTTGTGTGTCTCTGTGTGTGTCTGTGTACGTGTGTGTGCACAGAGAGGACATATAACAGCTGGTATTACAGCTGAACGTACTTTTTATTTTTTTAAATATGCAGATCTAGTCAGTCACATAAAGCAGGTTGTAACAAAAGTAATGTTGCACATAGTTTTAAAGGTGAAATGAATTGTGCTGGCTGCACTGGGAAACTAATGTTTAAGGCACAATAAATTGGGAAAAATGTTTTTGTCTGAGCAGCAGGGACCCTTTCCTCTGAACACATAGGGGGTTTGCATTTTCCTTTAGTTACAGATAAAATTCTATTAAGGACTAATATACGAATTTTCCCCTCATTATGATATTTGGACCTGTTACATAGACATCCCTGCACTCTAATACAGCTGTTTTATATCAGCATAACCCTTTCATTCACTGAATTGCATCATTCACACTTTCAACTTGTTTTCTCTTCCATAGGTTTGTTTTCTTTGTCCCTGTTTCAAGTTAGAGTACTCTGGTCTGCTTCATTATATTGCTGCCTTTCTGTTAGTTATATATATAGATATACAAAAGCAGCACAGTGGTGAAAATTACAAAGATTTTAGAACACATTTTTTATTCTGTGGAAGAAGGCATGTACCCATGCGAGAGTTTATTCATTATTAAAATCTGCAAAGAGTATAATTGTAACTTAAGCATGCCCACTGTACGTCTAAGTCATATTGTGTTTTCGAAATAATGACAGTGACTGAAATTCTGTACATCTGCAAGGGTATAAAATTAGTTTTCTTCTGTAAAAGGAGATACTTCATTTGTAAGGTTCAGAAGAGTCCCCTTAAAGCCTTCACTTTAGTATGATTTCAGTAGTATTTTAATAGATTTGATATACTCTATAAAGATAGGAGCAACTGCATATAACTTGCAAGACCATTAATAAGATTGTTTAGTGAAATTTTCTAAATAAATATTTTCCTGCGCACAAACAGCTGGAAGAAGACTAATAGCATCAATCAACTTAGGTTTACTTGCAGTGTAGCTGGAATGCCCTGTAGGGCTCATTGATTCAGCTTTGGGTCTTTTCTAGTGTCAGCATCTGCACACTTATTGGTGTTATTCTGCTGTCAACCCTGCAATGACTGCTTCTAGAAAAGATATGGTTTTACTATAAAATGACATAGAACTAGGTAGAATTTGAACTTCCTGTTGTGTCCTTCTTGAAAAAAGTAAAAAGTTTTCAAAGTTTCATGTAACACGCCTGACTAACTATAAAGTTTCCCATTTTCTCCTCCAGTGCTACTGCACGCAAGTAACAGATAAAATACGTGGATTTAGTTCTGGGTTCGTTCTGGCACTTGGTTCTTTCCCACTGCTGTTAGAAAGAAAGAGCTTTTGTGCCTTCACTGGGAGTTTTGCTTACACATGGAATATGGAATAGCCCTGTCCCATCACTAGAAATATCAATACACCAATAGAGATGTAAACTCCAGGGTTACATTAATGTGAAACACCAGTTGAAACCATTTGGGGAGAAATCTTGCCAGATCATATTTATATTTCATGATACCACATAAATATGAGTGGAAACCAGTTCCTTGTTTACTAAATGAGGGAAATGTGTCACTGAGCAAAAAGACCTTTATTCTGATTTAAAGGCCTCTAAGTTATAATAAATAACTTGAAAATAATAACTTCAGGTACAGTGCAAAATTTCTTAATAGCAGAAATAATGTGCATATATTTTCAGCAAGACTAGTCCACACCAACTTACAGCTCTTTTACAGTGTTCTCTTTTTTTCCTAAACAATGTATTTTCATACAGTCCACATTTTGCTGATTCACAGGGCTGTTATGGAGGCATAGTAAGAGTGGGAGAGGATGTTACAAATTTTGTGCTAGTCTTGAGGAATGTGAAGTAACCCAGTGATTTTGGCCAGTCCCTTTAAAAGACTTTCTGTTCACTCCCACCTCTTCCTTCATTTCAGAAAACAAAATAGAGTTTTCACTCCTGAGAGGGCTGAACTTTGCCCAAGGGTGTCGTGAGTGCCAGCCTGAAAATACCCCTGTTCAGTTCCTCCATGGAGAGATTGCCACCACCACTCGGGGAGCCCATGCTTAGGTGTCGCCACAGAAAGCTCCACAGGACTGTCCCAAGTGGGTAATTCTTTTTCAGTCAGTATTCAAGATTTTCAGAGCATATCCCTTGAAAAGTTTCGTTATAATCATAATACATTCAATACAAATGATTTCAGCCCAATTTTTATTTAACGAATGGAATTTAGTAAAATTTTAAAGAACTGATTTTTCCTCCCCTTCTTGAGCAAAATTCATTCTATATCTTCTTTCCAACTTGTGTCTAGGATTTAAGTGAGGCTAATTTTTCACACGCCTTTACTTTCACATACCACTTTATGAATTGCAAATAAAAATTCATTAGAATGGAAATGACTTCTGGTTTCGTTTTTTAAAAATGTTGTGTCATTACATAACAGCAAAATGGATGTTACAATAGGATAATCCATCAAAATAAATGTAAATATATCTTTAAATTTCAAGATTTTTTTAGTTTTATGTTCAGGTAAACTATTGAAGTAAAAATGAAAACGCAAGCAGCATTTGTAAGTGACATCAATCTGATATTCTGGCAATGCTGTGTATTTAGCTAATTATATTGCAGTATTCACAGCACTGACTCAGTAACTGTAAAAATACCTGTTAATGTTGACTTAATTTGTGTGACTATCCAAAGAAAGCTTTATCCTAAATGTGTATTAAAGCAGTGATTTGAAACTCTAAATTTAATTGGTGATTCCAATGTTATCTCTTGAGAAAGGAGTGTCTTGCATCACACTTTATAATTTCTGGACAATTATTCTTGTGAGATTAAAGGTGAACCTGCAGACCCATTACCTTGGCTGTGGCCAGACCATTATTGAGCAATTACCAATTTTATCAAGGGTTTATTTTACCTTTAGTGAGAGTGCAAAGCAAATTCTTATGCCATACACATGTGATTGCAATTGAGAAGGGATTTATGATACTAATCATAAATCCATTTTTTTACTTGCCCTGCTGTGAGGATACCACGTAGTGTAAAGCATCATGTGTAATATATATCATGTATATGAATTATAAAGGCCTAGTGCAGTGTTTTATTTTCTATTTAGTAGGTTAAAAATTATGAACAGATTTTTTAGTTACTATTGACTGTGAGATTTTTTTAATTGAGCTGGACATAAGAATAGTGCATTTGTTTTTCTGCTTAAAACAGGGAAAGAGGAAACACCGATGAGAGTCTAAAAGATACGTGCTTATACACAAATGACTATACCTCACTGTGTGTCAGTCTGCAAAGTATTGCAGAGGTAGTAAGTAATTTTTTCAAAATCAAAGAATCAACAAGCAACACTGACCAGCAGTCATCACTTCGGGAAGGTAAAGAAGCTTTTTTTCCTTGCTCTGTCCCTGACTAGCCCTTTTATTAATCTCTGCTCTTCTTTACCTACACATTTTTCTGTCTCATGTGTAAGTCCTTCAGGGCACAAAACACGTGTCTGTATGCTTTGGTATGAGATAACAGTAATAATTTCACTTGACATTTATTACAATAAAGTACGTAGCAATGTATTTAGAACAAAATCACGTGTTAAATGTTTCACAGCAATGTCAGATAAAACTGATTAAGTGAGATTCTAATGACACTGTTAACTGTGATTCTTCTTCAATATTCAATATTTGCAATGCAGAATCAGTATGGCTGATTTTATTGGAGCGGATGTGTTAATTGTCTGAATGAGAAAGATAAACAGAATTTTGCTATTGAGAAGAAATACTTGAATCTGCTACATTACAAGTCAGATGCACTGCTACACAGCTTCACAGAGCTTAAGACCAAATGGTTCACCTGTTCTAGCTTCTTGGCTAAGGTCAGACAAGCCATTAGATTTCTTCCAGGAACCAAGGAACATGGGTATTTTTAATGCATATTTTATAAATAAACTGCTACTAGTGGTTTTAGACTTTCATTTTTGCTGGTTAAGTCGTACATCAATCCCCTAAGCAGGAGCTACGAGCCAAGACAGGTCAAAGTTCAGGAAAAAGAAGGTTCAGGTTTCAGCAAAAATAAAGTACAGCAAAGTAATGATTTTAGAACTATTTTACTGAACGGTTACACTTGGCATGCAGTTAACAGAAGGAAGAGAGTTCAATATAAATACCAAAAGAGATAAATACATGTTTAATATATTTTTTAAAATTTAGCAGGAATTAAAAAAAATATTTTATTGAAATTCTTCCAAAATTTGTCATGTTAAGGAGTACAAATAGTGATCAACCCACTAAGAGTAAAGAGTTGTCCTAGATATCAGACATTAGGCGGTAGGAAATTAGTGTTTCATCATACCTGCAAGAGAGAACTTGTACATAAACACAAAGTGGAAATATCGAATTGATTTTCTCATTTGTAGGCATTTCTCATTTTTTCTTAATTTTAAGCCTCGGGTTGTTTTTACATCTTGTGGTTATTTTATCCTAAGGACAAAACTGTCCACAATTTTGTCTTAAGGTAGGTCTTGATGTGCAAGTCACAGAATCACAGAATATGCCGAGTTGTAAGGGATTCATGTTGAGTCCAGCTCCTGGCCCTGCACAGCATCATCTGCAAGAGTCACATCACGTACCCAAGAGCACTGATCAAACACCTCTTGAAATCTGTCAAGCTTGATGCAGTGACCACTGCCCTGGGGAGCCTGTTCAGTGCCCAGCCACCCTCTGGGTGAAGAACCTTTTCCTGATATCCAACCTAAACCGCCCCTGACACAACTTCAGGCCATTCCCTCACGTCCTGTCACTGTCACCACAGAGAACAGATCAGTGCCTGCCCCTCCTCTTCCCCTCACAAGGAAGTCGTAACTGCAGTGAGGTCTCCCCTCAGTCTCCTCTTCTCCAGGCTGAACAGACCAAGTGACCTCAGCCACTTCACTGACCTTCAGGCCCTTCACTATCCTCGTGACTCTCCTTTGGACACTCTCTAATAGCTTAATCTTATTACAGCCAAATGAAGTCACCATTTCCTTTAATTCTTGTTTAATTTTCATTTATTTTTGGTTGTTTTAGGTACTATCTTAAAATGCAAAGCCTTTCTTTAAAAATTATAAATATATTAATCTTTTTACAAAATGTCCTGAAATAGCATATTGGTGTCCTTGCTAATGCTTTTCATCCTATCTATCATGTGTGTGTTTAGATAGTTATGGATATATATATATATACCTACATTTATATATGCATATATATGTGAAATATATGTATGTGTGTACATATATATTATGTATGTATTATATGTATGTCCTCTTTTATTCCCAGTAAATTGTGTTTCTCCAATCCATCATTAGAGATTCATCAACAGTGATGTGAAGCAACAGATATTATTTTTTCACTAAACATTCTTCTGCTTCATTCTCCATTGTAACTTAGATTTTTTTGTTGCTGATCAGCACTTCTTTCCAAAGCTCTTTACAGCCTCTGATCACCATCTTCAGTTGTCTTCCCCTGCAAATCAAAATATAAGGTCTCTGGGCCTTAATGCCACTTAATACCAGCAAACTTCTAGAAATACTATATATTCCTTTCAAATACTTTGAGAGAGCCGCATTCAGTGTTCTCACCTTTGTCTGAGAACATTAAAGAGGAGACTGTATCAACTTACGCAACTTCATTGCTTGCTGAGGTCCTGTGCTTGATTCATTTGGGGTAGAGAAACAGCTCGTATCAGCTGTATTCTTCCAGCAGGGCTTGTTGGGAGAGCAAAAGATGCTGCCCTTTTATGTATTTCAGCAAATGATTTTTGATGAACATCTAAGCATGTGGCTTGCTCTAGGAGCCCTAGAACAACAGGTCGGTTGAGAACCCCTCTTCTCCTTTGCCTCCAGGCAACCAGAGCACTCTCCAGGACAGTGCTGTCAGGTAATTGGGTTCTTCAGGCTTTCTTTAGCCCATACTTTGAGAGATTTCCTATTCTCTGGAAGGTATCCTTAAACTCTTCTGCACTTGTTTTGGTCCCTTGCCCCTGACTAGGTTGTATCTGAATTCTGACATTGATTTTCTACATTCCTAGTCACAGAAAGGTGACATAGTTTAGTGTTGATTTTTGGCCAGAAGGCTTTTCCTGTGTCTCCATAGGCTCTCTGTACTCATTTATTTGCTTTCTGAATCTCTTGTATTTCTATGCTTTAGTTTTCTGATGATGGCAAATAGTTAAGTGGAAATGTGGCTTTGAACTACCTTGTTTAGCTTGTTCTACTTTGCTTCTGGAACTTGCAGTTTGTTGTGTTGCTTCCTCTCATCAGAAATATCAAATTATTTTTCTATATTGGAATGGGAAGGCCTATGTATTTGAATCTCATATTAGTTTATGGCTCTGGCAAATAACTTGTTAATGCAAAATTACTTTGTTGACTTTAACTTCTTCATTAAAATCCATTATTTTTGATATGCTCATGGAGAAGCATTAGCATGTAAATTGTGATTTAGAGTTTAATGTATTAATGGATCCATTGACTACATTGTTTTCTTTGTGCAAAATGTTCCTTCCTCATTCATGTAAATAGTTAATCTGATTATTTTAACCATTTGTATATTTATTAGACAACTTAAGTACGATTTAGATAATTCTGTTATAAATTCAAATTAATTTTATTTTATATATATGAAATACCTAATTATGGTAGTAGTAAAGAATTAGTTGCTGAATTAATTAAGTGCATTCTAGAAGCTCAGAGGCATTAGAGGATGTGAAGACACAGAAAGTGGAGATAACTAGGCTTCAGCTTATCCTGTTCTTTTGTACACATCACACCAGGTCTATATTTGTTTGAGATAAAGTGGTTAAAAATCATTCTACAAAATGGGATGGTTGCTATAAAAGCTTTGCATTTGAAAATCAAAGTAATCTTTCAGCTAACCATGATCCTGGAGATAACTGTAGAAAAATTTTCTTCTAGGCAGCCAAAAAGCATCCTGGGACTGAAAACTGAGATGGAAAATTTGAGTGGAACCTTGCAAAATGCTGAACACCTGGAAGGTGTTGAATGAGGAAGAGACACTGTCCCATATATAGCACCTACAGGGTGACATGGCATAGCCAATTTTTTTCTGCAGTACCTCTTAGAACTTTTTGTTGCTGCACGACTTACCCAAAGGCTCATACCCAAAGGCTTAGTTCGCTCAGTATTTTCTGCTGTAGGCCTGACACTCAGATGAGCAGCCCTTCCAGGTAACTCCCCCCAGTTTACATGCTGGACATGACATCCCATGATGTGAAATAATCCTGTGGTCAGCTTGGGTCGCCTGTCCTGGCTGAGAGCCTTCCATTTCTTTGTTGTACCGTCTCACTGACAGAGCATGAGGCACACACACACACTCACTCACACACACAGAGAAGTCCTTGACTTAGAATAAACACGACTTAGCAAAATGCAAGATATCAGTGTGCTTTCAACACCATTCTCTCTCTGAATCCAAACCTGTAATAGCTACTGAGAAGAAATTAACCAGGGCGAGCCAAAACCAGGACAAGCTGTAAACAACTGTAGTCAGTGAATTGTCTCCGGGTTCAGTGAAACTCTACCCTATTAGTAGGTCACATATTTTTCCACAGTACATTTTTTGATCCTAATGGGAGGACAAATTTAAGGTGTGCTGTGGCGTTTTTTTGTCAAGGGTGTCAATTATATAAGCATAAGTGAATAGCAATTTTTTCAGAAAACAAGTATAAGACAGTTTTTTTCAAACTTTTTGTAAAATATGACCTTTTCTTTATCTTTTGTGCAGTTACAGTGACTTGTGAAGCATGGGAATACACGATATATAATTTCAGAATGTAATCTGCTGTTTGAAAATAGAGAGAATATTTGGAGATAGATTTAGAAGATTTCAGATTGGAAGATTTTTTTTTCCCATACAGATCATCATAGCCTGTGTTCCTATTTAATAATGTCCATGAGTAACTTGTTTATGGCTGAAACAAGTGGCTAATTTAGAGAAATTGTCTTATTTATTGCCACATGTTTCTAGAAGTTATAACAACAGTATTATTGAAAGAATATATTTTTAGGATGTTTTCTGTAAAACACATTTTTCCCTGGTATTTTCCAAGCAGCCAGGATTTTTAAAGACAAAACTGATTTTCCATATGGTTTTTGAGGTTCAGTAGTAAAGTTTGAATACATTGTTATGACCTTAATATTTTAAAATTAGCTTTAAGAAAACTGTAATGAATGTTCTTGTTTCTGATGGGTTTTTGGATTTTGTTGGAGTTATGATTCAATAATAAAGTGCTGTTGATATTGTTGGTGTGGTTTATAAAGATATGTGAGAGTCTGGTTGATTAGTTCATCAATACATTCATAATGCTGATTGAGAATTTTCCACAATGAATGATGAATTATTATGGATCATATCCATCAATGGCATATGAATAGCTGTTTTAAACTTAAATATTCAGCTGGGTTATTTATATGTAAATAGATTTATTTCCTCTCAACTGCACTTAAAAAGCAGCCAAAACCCAAAGCCTTTTCATTGGAGTTTTGAGGACGTGATATGTTTCTCAGAAACTGACAAAGAAAAAAGATTCCTATGAAATGTTTGTTTACCTACGTGTCATACATTAATTAATATGCTGAAGAGAATTTTGGTACCTCATATCAGTTTCCCTAAACAGCCTCTCTTTTTTTGTTTATAGATGAAGAAAAGGACAAACAGGCTTTTAGGCTTGAATAAGACCTTAGTCAGAGAGAGTCGGTATCACAGAAATTTCAGGTGCTTTTGTTTCTAATGTAATTTCTGTGTCCCACAGTAGCTATTTGTCTTCTAATAATTTTTAAAGGTTGCTTCTGTGTGTGACTAACTCCAAGGCCTATTTGTTCCCATTTGGTAGCACTACTTCATCCTTGATATCAGAAATTTAGCTCTACCCAAAAGATTGCAATAAATTGCACTAATCAAATCTAATCTAACCTAATCTAACCTAATCTAGTCTATTATAAGAAATACAATCTTTGTCAATGTGCATGGTAAGGTCGTCTTGCCCTTATACTAAAACTCAGGTGAAGCTGCATATGCTGTGGGCACAGTAACTACCGTGACTTTCTAGAAGTACTTCTAGGGTGAGGAAGGATCCTTAGGAGAACCTGCTTCCAGGCAGGTTCCTTTAGAAATCTTCCTCATCCTCTTTTGACAAAGAAAATAATTTTTTCGAAGTCCAGTTAGAAAATGTTTTTGTACGAGGACACAGAGGTTCTCTAGTCCTTAAAAATCTGCTGGTATTGGATGAATTTTCTTTTTTTCCTTTGCTTCTCCTTTCTGAAATAGGGCATCAGAACAAAGTTTTTTCCTTAATTTTTTTCTAATGGTGTCTTTGTATTTTCCTGGTTTGACCAAGAGTTTCTCTTCAGAGAGTTAATCCATGCTGGAAAGAATTTGGTTAGTGTCACTGACTTTTGCTTCTCCTGCCTCAGTAAGCAGTCCTCTTTCCACTCAAACTACTGCCTGCAGAGAACAACCTCCTTTGCCATCATTTCAGCTTCATTGCCTAGAAAGCATTGGGAGAGTTCACTATAAACTGAAACTGACCCCAGGGTAACAGAGTGATTTTTTTTACACATGGTTTAGTCCATGAATACATTTCATACATCTTTACGACAGGGCAAAAACATTATTTGTCTTGAATAGTATGCCACAGAGGCAGAATAATACTCCTAATTTTTTTTTTTTTAATGTTACAATGAAAGATACTTAATTCAAAAGTGTTTGGATTTTTGATTGCTTATAGTTTCTAGAACTTTCAAATCAGGGCTGTCTCTACAAAAGCCTCACAATGGCAAAATGAAGCACAGCTTTCTGACACACCATCATGTCCTCAAGCTCTTTTTTAATTGATGCTGATCCTGCCCCATACCTCAAAGAACCTGAGAAGGAGTGAGGCATATTCAAACACGCTGTGTTTAATTAAACTAGCAGATAGCTGTGTGTGGTGAAAGATAAACTTTAAAGGTTTGTGCATGTGATGAGATGGGCACCATGAAACAAACACCACTAACATCACTAGATATGTTCAGAAAAGCATTAACAGGAGCAACATTCTTTATCGCCTGAACTATGATTATCTGTACTATCTGCAGGTGTGCTAACTGTTTTTTTTTTATTGTGTTAGTACAGATTTTTAAAAAAATCTTGTGACCAGGAACTTCAGTATAGAGGATACTAAACTCTGCAAAATGTTGAACTATTGAGCTGTTTTTCTTTCCTCACTTTTTCAATCACCCTGAGGTAGAAAAAGTCACTATGACCTTTCTTAGGGTAAATTAACATTCATGTTACTTGACCTCTGAGCTCATTCCTCTCAGAACCTTTGTTCTTGACAACACAATTCAGATCACACGCAATGTCCGGATGTGCCTTGAAAGTACTATTTGACTTGAATAACTATCCAAAATTTCAAGTAAAACAGTACTTTTTTGTTGGGAGGAAGAAGTGATGAGAGAGACAAAAATTCTTAATATGCACCAAAGTTGATTTGAAAAAACAAAACAAAGTAAGAAAAAAAATTTAAATCCCATTTCTTGAAAAAATAAGGAATCAATAACATAAAACACTTTTTTTTAGCACTTCAGACCAGATTGTTTTCTCCCCAAAATCATCCTCAAAATAGTATCCCAACACTCTGCTTAGTCTTTTGGCCCTGTCATGTGTCTTCATAATTCAGACTCTTTGTCATGGTGCGTCACATTCTGGCTTCGAATAAATAACACTTTCTTGAGCATTGTATCACTCTGTGTTTTGGGTTTATATTTTTTCACATTCCAGCTATTTCTATGGTATTTTAATACAGAAATGGAGAAAAAAAGATTATAGTCTTACCTTCATCTTTCCTATTCAACTACCTGGAGTCCAACGTGTAATAGTAATGAAAATACATTGAAAAAGATAATTTATTGCTATGACAATGTTATCAGTTCTTGGTTTGAAGGTTTAGTTTAACTGAAAAGAAACACTTCCCATGTTTTAAAAAGAGATGAGAAAGCATATTAAATGAACTGTACTTTCAGGATGAAAACATTATTTTTCTTTTAAGAAGGAAAACACAATGTTCAAAGTTTTCATCCACTTTATCATCACCTTTTTTATGTCTGAGGAGATGGGGATGAAAAGTGGTTATACTTTCAAATGGCCAACACTCCATTTTCAGAAATCTATTAGTCTGTAGTTTTTCATCTGTTCCTAATCATAATTATATACCAGAGCACTGAATTATTAGCTCATGGACAACAAGAGTTCCGGTATTGCCTGTCTTACAGTTGTCCATTTTCTGCATAAATCAAGTCCAACTAGAATTACTTATACAGAAAAGAAGATGAATTTTTGGATGTATGTTTATCAGGGAATAACATGGAAATTTGTCAAGGACTACTGACATATGGCCATTCTTTTGTCAGGGTGTCTATCTGTGGGAGGATCTAACTGGTTTTTATCTGACTTTTATTATGTTCATTTTGAGAAGGAAGTGGTGTCTCTGAACTCACATCTGAGCCATAGGAGAGCAGTATCACTAAAGATGTTTTTCCAAATATCCATCATCTTTGATACCTCTTGGTTGCATCTGCACAAAAATGACATTGTCTAGCTTAATTAATACTATTCTGTTTCTTCACGGATGGATGCATGCTCATCCAAATTAAAAGCAAAAAAAAACCCTACTTGGCAAGTCTGAGCCTGCCCATGCCTTGGACATAAACTTAAAAGGAGGTATAAGAAAAAAAAGGAGGTATGAGAGAGTTGAGAAATGACTTTAAAATAGTGGTGAAAAAAATAGTGAATGTTATTATCAGGCCAGCATAAATTCAAGATGTGGTAACCGAAGCCACATTAATAGAAGATACTTTGAGTGTGAGCTTCGTTGTAGAGAAAGAAACCACAAAAACTGTCAAACCAATCACTTTATTATGATTTTACTGCATGATCCCAAATTGTAAATTTGATACTGTGCTGTGCAGTATACTCATAGATGTTTCTAATAAAGATCAAGCAAGACGTACAAGGTTGTTGTGAAAGCAGATGAGAGTTTGCACTATGCTTCCAACCCAACAGCATACTATAGACTTCCCAGGATTGAATCAAGGCTTTTAGGTCAAAAGAACAAAGATTTACCAGAATACTTTTGGCAGAATGAACGATGTAGAATTTTACTTAACTTCCTAAATTATAATTACCTTTCAGAGACATACACTGCATGCAGAAAAAGAGATTTTTCAATATGTAGAGTTAAAAGTTACTCTTTCCTCTGAGTTTAATCATAGGATTTTAATCTCCTGTTTACCAGAATGGGCAAGAAACTGAAACAGTGTTAGCCTTGACTGGAAAGTTCCTGCCTATTTATGAATATTTTACTTTAGTAAAATGAGCTTGTGTTCCTACATTAAAAAAGCATTGTTGGTAACCAATATGATTCCACAGTAGACAAATGAAATAACCTTGTCTCTGTCCTAAGGATACTGTATTCTAAGCAGAAACAAGGCACTGATATTAAAAAAAAAATACAATATAAAGAAAAGTAAGAGGAAATATCACAGACCTTCCAGAATGATATGGTATGGTATGGTAGTGACCACTTTTTGTGGTTGCTTTTCCTACTTTTTTTTTTAAAAAGGATTTCATGTGGACTTGATTTTTAGGATCATTTTGAAAAGAAAAAGTTTAGCGGTCTTGAAATTACAGAGACTCTAATAAAATATGTGGCTTGAATTGGATGTACAGCCTATAAAACTATAAGAACATTGACAGGCTATTTAAACTGGTTATTCCCAGTTAAGTTGTTAGTTTTGATGATATTTCTTACAGATGTGGGACTAATGGTTGTTCTTTCTGATATTTCAGCATATGCCAGGATACTTCTGTTGCTATTCAACGTTCAGATTTTATATATTTTATGAAGCTGAATGAAATCTAGAATTTCTGATCTTTTCTTAATGTATTCTGTTTTTTTACCTCTTTTTCTTAGACCACTTTAAAATGTTAAATCAGAATTCTTCTCATAAAAACTTCAAGTTTTTAGAACTTAATTATCTTCTGAGAGATTATTAGGAAAATTCCAGTTGGATTGTATTAACAGCAACAGATCCTAGTGAAGCTACAAAGTCATAGGGTGTTACAGAAGAAATTTATTTTGAAAACTTGTCATATTGGGTAGAGGTTGTGTTAGTGCTAGATAGCCTTGCAACCCAATCTCACCACTTTTTAAAAATTTTCTTTCCAATTTTTTAATCTGTTTGACATATGTGGGAAAGGTAGGATTGTTCCACAGAAGAAAAAATGAAGCACAGCTGTCCAAGTTTTTGCTTTCTACTTGTGTTTTGGAGATATAGATTTGAATTTATTTCAGATCTGTATTTATTCTGGTATTTTATGGTTAAATCTGGAAGTCAAATAGGGAATTTGAAGTAAATTGAAAATGAAATAGTTTTAAGGGAATTATAGCGTTTATATTGATCTTAATAGCATCCACACTGTATCCACTAGAAAGATTTAACATGTCTTAGTCATTTTTCTCAGATACTTTAGATTTCAAAAGACATGCCTATTAGGGGGGAAAAAAAAGCTAAGGGTAAATAGAGAAGTGTATCTTTATATTCACAAGGTTTCTCATTTAAGCTTCTGTGTCACAGACACTTTATGAACAATATTGATTTTCTTGACCTCAGTTGAGCAACATGAAGACTTAGGCTACATTCAATCCTATCTTAAATTTATCATAAATCTCATATGTGCCAATATTCTATATTTCAATGTTTTGTGCACATTAGCTATATTGTAAAATCATATTGTATTAAGTGACAGAGCACTAAATTTACTACACAACAGGTTAATCTTAGCACTTCATGCATTATGAATAATAAAACAGTTATTGATCCTTATGAAATATTATTATAACTTTTTTTTTCATTGGGGAGTGTATTTGCCCAATTGATAATATACAGATATTTGCTAAAACAGCACAGCCACAGGAAGCTTCCCTTATTGTATAACAAGGTCGTTTGTCATAATTATGTTGTGTCAGCACACCCATATAGGTCAACTCGAGTTCAGAAGGATAGGATTATATTTTGTTCTGAGTGCAAGCACGTGTTTAAGTACTTGCCTCCCTTTAAAAATAATCATAGTTGTACAACACTGTAAATAATTGCTAATCTGTGAGTTATTTCACCCTATAATCTAGAAAAAAAGAGCTGTCACAGAAAGCAATGAGTATAATGTTAAGCAAACTACATTGTTCGGTGACAGTATTTAGACTTAAAAATGAATGGAAATATATTTTACCATAATACTTTGGTATCTATTTATATGAATTTCCTGTTATGAGTCATTAGCATTAGTAAGTCTTTACTGAAGAAGTACAAATTTGTTGTAAAGAACTGAAATATTTTCAAAAGACTCAGGAAAAAGTGTCTTTTTCTGCACATCATCTTCAGACTTTCTCATAATTAATTTGAACATATTCAATTTCTTTCAAAACATGCCATGAATATCTTCCTTTTGGCTAAAAGCTAAGAGGAACTATTTTCAATTCAGCAGATGTTGTATTTTTGCATATTATTGCCATTAACACTGAATATAAATTGTCTTCCTTCCTTGCTAGGGAAGACAACGTTTCCAGGAAGTATTTTCTCAGAAATTTCTTTTTCTTGAATTTTCCAGTGTTCGTGTATGCTGGGACTTATGTGGTTGTATGTTGTGATCTATTTATTGTGTGTGAATTCCCCTCATTCCTTTCCTTTTTACAAAAGCAGGTAAATTTCACACATGAGTTAAAAAAAGAGAGATGGAAAATGAGCCTAAAAAGTGATTGTGATTTAAAGCATATGTTGTAGTACAATGTACCTTCTGTGTTGTTACTCATAGGAAGAGGACGTGGAAACAATATAAGGAAAATTTACATTTGCTGCAATAATAATAATAATGAAAATGAAGCCTTTTTAAGCTATGAAAATCTCTGTGCACTACTTTAAAACAGCCAATTAACTTACATTGCATACTGACTTAAACAAGCTTATCAAACACAGTAGCACTCCATCAGTCTTCATCTTGAACTGTAGTTCTCTAAAGGTTAATGTATCATCCTCCTTTATTGATTTCAATCCTTTCAGTTGTTGATATGTTAATATATGTATTGGCAGTAGATTTTAATTTCTTTCTCATTTCTGTAAGATGCAAAAGGCATAATACTCTTCATGAAAAAAAAATCCGCAGCAATAATTATAGGATGATTACTCTTCCTTCCCTTCCTCCTTTTTTACCTCCCAAAAGAAAAGAAAAAAAAAAAAAAAAAAGCTATTCTGGGAGAAAAATCACAGAAAAGCCCATATTGTACCACTTCTCTTTTAGCTCCTCACAATTTAATAATTAAAATAATTATTATCACTCACTCCATTTGAAAAGATCAGTGTTATTTCATGCTAAAGAAATACACTGAATGGAGATTTTATTTTAATTAGTCTATATTTCCCACTAGTGGAACTTGCAATTCTCATCAGTCCCCAATCTTTTTTTGGCTAGGAAAGCTTGCACATTCCAAACTTACTCTGATGAAGTGCTCCATTTCTCCTAATGGTAGCAAGTATTGGGGATTTCCGTGCATATAGGTCTCACATAGTTGTCTATACTGATGAATGTCATTTTGAATGACGTGTTGCAGCTCTCAGGTTGATTGGATGTGAGCCCAAGGGCATAGGTAGCAGGCAAAGATGATTTTACTAGGACAGTTTGCATAACAAGCAACTGTCATCTCATTAGCAAGCACAGGCATTTTTGCCACATGCTGTTTAACACATCATCACACCTGTTCACACTTCATTGTCCCAAGAATTCAGTTAGGCAGCTTGTTGTTGGCTTTATTTTTTCAATTCTTACTGAGAGTTGGTTTTTTTGGTGCCAGATTCAGAGGTGTGAGATAGGTGCAGTTTAGGGTTTAAAATATGGTGTCCTGTGAATACTGCTCTGAAGTGTGATAAAGACCAGGATTACAGTTTGAATAATAACTACCATCACTGACTCTTTTATAGTTCTTCCTGCTACCTGCTGTTCTTTTGGAAACTGAATTACCTATCCTCATAGCCTATAAAATTGACCATTTTACCAATTGACCATAGTGTTTGGCTTGATACATAATCTATCTTCTTTCCCTCCTGCTATAAAATACACATAGAAGCCCCAGAGCAAGATTCTTCTATAAGAAGGAAGTGAAGGTCGCATCACTTTTTGCGTAAGTCATTCCTGTGTCTTGGCAGATCCTGGTGTGCCTTTTCAATGACAGCTCAGGCCTTGCACCAGCTGCAGCCCTGGGCTACATCCTGGTGGAAGTCTGTCATCAGAAGACTGGGGTTTTGGTGCACTGGTATCTAAAATGCAACTTGTCACTGCTGTTGAGGTGTCTGGATAGTCAAAGAGGGCACTCAAGGCTTGCCTGAGCCCCTAACTCAGCTGCTATGTTGAGCAATATTCTCCTTTTTCAGTCCTAAAACCAAGAAAAATGTGAGGTACTACAGATTAGATGAGGTGGTCGCAGAGTTGGGGGGCTGCTAACAAGGAAAACATGAGAGGGGGGTTGTTGCAGCTGTAGATTTGGAGAAGATGGAAAGAAGGAAAGAGAAGAGATGTGGGGGAAGGTTGATTTCACTAGTAAAACAGATGGAAGAGTGCATTGAAGAAAAGAAGTGGGAGCAGATGAAGCAAGCTTTGATAAATTAGAATTGCTCATAGCCCACCTACTCAGCCAAGTTGTACTGCTTGTCCAGCTCGCCCTTTTCATTTGCTGATGACTGCAATTGTGGAGGCAGCTGCACACACCTTCGTTTCTTCAGAATAAGCATGTTAGCCACCGAAGGAGGGAGGAAAAATGGTCTGCAATGTGCTGCATTAATGGAAGTGTTTTCTCTTTTTTTTTCTTGGTGTATGAGAAAAAACTAAATATCATCCATACACATCTTGCAGTGTCGTGCTAATGTAAAAATATTGCTTTATTCAGTTCAATTGACCCTTTCATTTATCTTGTTGAATGTATGTTACTCTGCAAGTGCTACAGTATCTCTGCATTTTGTTTTGCATATCTTATTGATTAATCAATCATAAACAAAAGCTTTAACAACTGAGTTCAGTGAATGAAACCTAAACCTTCCATTGCTCTTCTGTAGAGAATGTGCTGTGTGTTGGTGCCTACCAAATCTACTTTGGCCCCCTCTCAGTTTGTTGACATTATCAAATGGAAAATATAAGTACATAATTGCAAGTGACTTATATTTGAGCTGCATAAAAATGTGGCATTTTTAACCCTCTTGGCAAGGGTCTGCCCCCTGTTTTCTTTATATAGGTCTCAAAAACAATGAGTCATTTACCATCACTGTGACGATATGTTTATAATTTCCCAAACAGTGCCAGAGATTGAGACATGAATGTTTATTTCATAAAGAGCCATCCTTTGGTTTTTTCACTGCCATCTTGATGAATATTTGCAAATTTGTTCCTTGCAATTATTTCTGGATAAATGGCATTTCATTTTTAATGAAATGCCTGTGAGGTATTCTATGCCCTCAACCAGGAATGACAAAGAACTCAACTCGTCTGTCTCTTTCAGCTTCTTTTCATATGTTTTTTATTACAGAAATCTCAGAGATGACCCATCAAAACAGATCAAGGGAGCCAGTTATTGCTCACATATTGTGCAGCACAGACTCTTTTAGCACATTTTCAAAGGGAAGTTTGGTGGCTTTTCTCTTGCAGTTAAAACTAGCATTTCTGAAATGCTCCAAAAGCACATTACATTTTTTGTTCACTTATCTTCATACTGGATCAGCAGGAGGCTGATACTTCTCGGATGAGGGTGTAGGACTGAAATTCAGTTACTGACTGTGGACCCCATTTAGAAGGAACTGAGCTGCTGCCAGAACTTCAAGACAAATAAAATATAAATAGAGGATCCAGAGTGGTTTCTGCTTGCTGCAAGGTTCACACAGAGCTGCTGCCTGCTGCTTCACTATGCTCTGCAAACCCTTCTGTTCTCCCTAAGGAGGATGTAGCTTGCTGTGTTACAAAAAACCCCCAAAAAACCAACAAAAAACCCGAAACAAACAAAACAAAACAAAACAAAAAAATTCCTCAAGTACAAAACAGGACTCTGGAAGTAGCAAGATGCTCTGCCTAGAATAAGGTAAAATAATTCGAACAATGCCCTATTTGCAAGGCTACCAGTGGTGAGTGTAGAAGGGGACATCATGCTGCTTTTGGAGTTGAATAATGCTGAAACCAGTCTGACTCATCAATCCCAGAGTTAAACATCCTGACGGTGAGATGAAGATGTGGCAGATATGGTAAAAGTACACAGACCAAGGAAGAAATAAGAGATACTACCAACAACTTATCTAAAGCTGCTGAGCTGACACAGCTGGCTTGGAGACATCTGACTGACAGTCAGTCACTTTATACTATAAAAGCCCAATCCCACACTTTAAAGGCATGATTTTCTAATATATCCCTAGGAGCGTGTGTGCAGATTCCTTCCTTGAGTGAGGATGCCTCTCAAGATTACTGCTTGTGACTTACCCACTGTCATTAGTATGTAAGTAACATCAATCTCTACTTAATAATAGTTTTTCTAGCTTTAATAAAATTGCTTTAATACATTTGCTTCAATATTGCTTCAAAATGATGCATTATACTACAATAGTAGATATAGGTCCTATACTCTGTAGTAAATAATTCTGATTAAGATATTTTTGTCAAATCTCTATCATAATAAATATTTATAGAAATATATCTGGTTTGCTATCCTTAATCCTGTGGGAAAAAGTTATAGAAAGGTTCAAACACATCTCTGGAATTCCTTAGACTTAAGACATTGACAGTCTGGGACTAAGATTGGATCCAGTTGCACCTAGATTGCTCTCTGAGGAGGAGTTTAGAGAGCAAGGGAGTCCTTTCTGCACCTCGTGTCTCAGCAGAATGGCTTTTCTGATAAACTTTGTGTGAAACTCCCATTCTGCCCACAACACTGCAATCCTCATTTATTGCAAAGCAGCATAAAGTGAACAAGCACTGTCCTTCCTACCCCTAGTCTGCTGGCTGTGTGGCCTTTACGACTTGATCTCAGAAAAGAAATTTCATCATTCCTTTTGTTATTAAGAAAACATGAATATTTCAGGAAAGGTTCACACAGCTCATTTTTCTTAGCAATATCCTGCTATTTAAATGTGTACAAAGACAGTTGTCAAACTATTGCATCCAAACTCATACATCCTCTATTGTGTCTCACCACTGTGCCACTGGGACCGACCATGGGACTTTTCCATTTTCTGTTTCTTTTTCCCTGGCTTGTTCCCCTCATTTATTCAGCACATAGCTCTTACCTGCTGGGCAATCCTTATGAACCTCAGCTTCTCTTTCACCACAGGTACATAGCATTAGCTTTGATTCTGTGTTTCAAAATTCACATAGGAACAAGGAAAATTGCCCTGGTTGTGAAGGAAGTACAGAATTTTTTGTGAAAAGGCAAAGTCCACAGCACATTATACATTATTTGTATGTTCATTGTGTGATTGTTGCAGCCTCTCCAGAAAGGAACAAATCTCACATATGAACCCTTATTGATGTCATTGCTTTGGAAACACTCCTCAAAATTGCACTTGGTACCTACTTATATGCAGCTGGGTTGACTCCACAGAGCCATCTTCAAGGTGTAAGCCATGTTGATAGGAGCTGATTATATTGTATATTGCAAAAATACAAAAAAAATGACTATGTCTTAATATTACATCTCTTTCTATGGAGAATTCAGGGGACGTTTGAAGGAACGTATGTTGTTCCCTTTCCTTCCTCTCCATGTCTTCACTTTCAAAGCCCTATGTATAGCAATTGACTGGCATTAATTTCTTCTACTACTCTCAGAGGTATTGTCAGATCATAACAGTGTACTGCACTAGCCGTGACATTCTCTGTTTTGCACTTCTTCCAGACAGTCGTTGTGGTTCAAAAGTTTTTTGACTGCTATGGGGAAAGAAAATTGCGTCTTGTGAAGATCAGATTCTCTTATGGGATCAAATGCTAGAAAAACAGCCAACCGTGAAGTCACACATGTAGAAGCAAAGACCATGGGATATTTTTATAAAAAACAGTGGTGCTTTTCTTTGTAAATATTTCTGATAGGGGTCTCAAAGCAATTCTACTGCCAAAAGCACCTCTTGTGCTTGGGAGAAAGTGAGAGGAGAAATTACTTTCCATCTGCAAGGAGCACTGCAATTCACTGCAATTCTGTGCCCAATTCTAGCATGTACGTTTTAGAAGTGTTCTTTAAAAATTGAAGAGGTGCAAAAAGAGGCAACAAAAATATTTTTGAGGAATATAAATTCATGTGATAATTCACCACAAGGAGATTGAGAGATGACTTGATGATACAGCTTAAGTACTCTCACTGAGGTGGAAAACTAAGTTTTAAGTGTTGTTCCATCTAGTAGAGAAGACAAGAAGGAGTAGTGGCTGGAAGTCAAAGACAGATCAGTTAAATTTTAAAATAAGTGACATCTAGTTTTCTTTTTCTAAAGATGGGGCTGTTAAACTCTTGGGAACATTCATGAACTGTCGACATGTTACTGTACGCACAGTGAAAGCTTACTAGGAAATACAGTTAGAGTGAACATAAATTATGCTCTAACCAAATATAAGTTAATGAGCTCAATTCAAAACTAAGTAGATGAAATTTAAGAAGTTCTAATGATCCCTCTGGCCTCAATCTCTGTAAATTTTGAGTGCTAATTAAGTAAAAATTTTCCTGAGTAAGGACTTCAGTATCTAACCGCAAACTAAGAACACATAATTTCTTATTGCCCTCTAGAAAAGATATTTGTCTGACATGGGTAGCTCTATGTTGGCATGTTAAAGAATTTGCATAGCTGTTCAACACACAAAAGTCTTTGTTAGAACATCTCTTTCCTAAGAAACAAAATGAAAAGCACTTGCCGCTTGAAAATTGTAAGAATGTGATTTGAATGCCATTGAGGGATGTTCTCTCACATTTTATATTACAGGAGTCAAATGTGTAGCCCAGGAACTATGCTTGTGTTATGTTTGGTTTAGAAAACTGAATATAGATCCCTCAGGAAATGTTTTTTCAGGCGATCCCATGTGAGAGAGAGCAGTGGTGGAAAAGCAAAGCAAAAGCTTTTTCTGACAGATCCTCTCCAGACAAGTTTTTTCAACTGATAGGAGAAAAGGAGAGTCTATGTTTAGCTTCCAAACCAAAATCCGATTGCTCTGTAGTTTTCAGGCTGTTTGGCTAGGCCACTTTCTTTCCCACTGAGAAACACTCATAAAACTCATGTGGTTTGTTTGAAGAGTAGTGTGGAAAACATTGAACATCTGTCTTCTATCTTCTGACAGGCTGTGTAAAGATGTATTTCAACAAAGTGAATTGCAAAATTCATGATCTCAACTTGAGCTATTTTATGCTGGCTATATCTTTGCAAAGAGGAATAAGTACGAGAGATGAGTAATTTTCTTTCTAAATGATCTTGTTTTCAATTAGCCTTTGAGAGACTTCCCCTCTGTATTGACATCAGTGTTTTTTCCTAACATGTCAAAATGATTCACTGCATTGAAAAGAAAACTTAGGAATACAAGTAGAGGGGACACATAGCCTTGAAAAGTTCCACAATAAAGGGAGCTCAGGGAGGACACCTCCATAGAGACTTCACTGGAAGATGAAGAGAATTCCTCATTTTGAATAAAAATCCTCAGCCTGGAATACCATGAAAAGAGATTTTTTAGGTCATTAACATTTTCCTCTAATTTTTTTTTTGTTTTCTCTTATTAGGTTACTCTGTAACTTTGAAATAATAAGTTCAGATTTGTCAGCTTCAAATCACGTAAGAAAGAAAAAATCCAGGCATGGAATTGTTGCTTCTATTTGACTTAGTTTATGCTTTTCCACCCTGTTTTCTTTCTTTCCCCTTCTCCTTTCTTTCCCTGCATCCCAGGTCTCGAATTTCAGAATATTTTGATGGTTACGTACTTCTTATTTTGTGCATGATGTTAGAATGTTTCTGGGAGAACCATGTGTAATCTCAGAACCAACACAGCGCCATTTGTCTTAACAGATTTTATTGCTGCAGTTGTATCCAGAAGCTCTCACTCAACTTCTTATCCTTGTGTACTCCCCATCTTTGTCAAGGCTTTGAAGATAACCCTAGTAAGAATCAATATTTGACTTTTAGGGTTACATCTTCTGTTTCCATTTACTGATCTTTATCCCTCTTTGAATGCCTTCATCCTATGCCTGAAATGAAAAAATATCAAGCTTGGGAAGGCACAGGCTAATGCAGAAGAAGACATATGTGCCAGGGATTTCCCTCTGCAGGATATTCAATTTATTTTAGAAAAGATTCCTAGGGAAACTTTTAAAATCTGATATTCCCGGCACATCACTCACAGTTTTCATCTTTTTCATTCATGCATTCCTTCTTTCTTGGGATGTTTAGAGATAGGGATGTGAAAAGGTATTTGTGAATAGAGTGCTTTGGTACTATTTGTTGGTTTTTCCAGCATTAACTAGGACTGGCTCCTACTTTGCTCCTGTTCATTTACTCTGTGATGGTACCCTTTCAGTGTGCAACTGTGACTGAGGAACCAGGGAAGGGTTGGAATTTAAGTCAGTGTGACTGTTAAGTCACTCAACCTACAGACTGTATGCAGAGGCATGGTTATGACAACTTACCAACAGCTTCTGAGCCACGGGAGTGCCTTGCATTGCAGTTCAGTAGTGCATTTTAAGAGCTAAATCAGGATTTTTTTTTGTTGAACTTCCCAATTTAGAGACTTTATTCAAGACAGCACAGAATGAACTTTTAAAGCAGCACACAGTCCAAATTACTGCAGTAACGGATCATCTGAAAATGTTTAAATCAAACTCCTTTTTATTTTTGGATCTCTTAATACCATTGCCATTGTAAAAGTACAGACTGAGTCCACCTCTGCAGGAATAAGTTGTACTTTCTTTTGCTGGTAAGGCTCCTTCTGCTAAATTCTCAAAGTTGAAGTTGTTTCTGCTGTGATGTGATGACAACTCAGAGATGGTGGCTTCAGTTCAGTATTGAAAATAGTAGAAAATATATCTCTGGTTTTCCTACACATGTTGGAACATCCAGTTGCACAGGAATGCCTAATCATTTGGTGTATTTGCTGATCTGCCAAGTGATGAGAGGAAGACGTGATTTCTTTTGACTTCCATTATCTCTTCTCTTGTCCACTTAGTGCTGGAGACAAGCCTCAAACATTAGCCCCTAGGATTTTCTGTAAACACATAGGGTTTTCATAGTGATATTTTAGGATGAGATCATCATAGTGGCAAAAACACTGCACAAAATCTTCCTTGTCACTAAACATGCTATGATTTCAGAGCAGGCAAGCAATTAAAGGAAAAAAATTGTGAGCTATTTTTAAATGTCTGGATTTTAATTTTCTGTTTCTTGTCTGCTATTTTAGCAGCCAAGACTGGAAGGTAGCAATTGCAATGCTCGTTTAAATGATGTGCTTTAAAACAGCTGGCAATTGACTTTAACTGTAATTACTGGCTTCTTACCAGTATTTGCAGCTGTATAGTTAAGATTGGTGCTTTGAACCTCATTTCTGGCATTTATCTATATTGTTTTATTACTTTCCTAATTACCTTTTCATCAGTTTTATTTAGATCTTGCACTGGGATATAATTACTTGAACCCAAAAATTCTCTATGGATTGATTTCCATAAATTACAAATATGTCATGTGTTATTTTACCAGACAAGAGGTCAGCAAGTCAATTTTTTTCCCCTGCTAGAGAATTTGCTAGAGATTCTACAATGACCATCTGCAAAAATCTGGCTAGGCTGTTGTAAATCTTGTCTTGTATTCTAGGTAGAATAATGCTTTGGCTGATTGTGGAACAGAACCAAAACCCTGTCAAAAAGCGCAAAGTTTTCTAGCAGTTCCTAGTGGACATGCTGTGAGTGACTAACCTTTGCAATAACTGATATAAGAACACACACACAATTGTTTTGAGAGATCAGTGGCACAGATTGATAATCCTCTTTTAAAATATTTTAAATCTGCTCTGGTTATTACTCTGTTCTTATCTGCTGAAAGCTTGGATTCACTGGAAGGAAATCAGCCATGAATTCAGGATCAGACCCTGTAGAGGGAAAATAATTTTTCTCTCAGCTGATTAAAATATCTTTGCGTACAAGGACTAGGTTGAGAGGATATGAGTTTAGAAAGAATAAATTTGTTGTTCAGGCACTGGAATGGGATTCAATTTCCCATTCTGCCACTCAGCACCTCAGTTCCTGAGCTCTCCTGCTGTTGAATAGATAATAGCACACATTCATCCCTGCATTTAGTACGTGCATGTACCTTGCCATGCACAGTGTGCTGCTGATCTTGTCAGCCGAATGCGTTGATATAATACAAGTGACAACACTGATAGCAATAATAGTGGGGAATAGGGCTGACAGACCTCATGAGGAGCGGAGCCCGAGAGGCAGGGGTCCCCTCTAGCAGGTCGCCCTCTTCTTTGTACCAGCAAGAGATGGGCAGCAATGTCAGAGGTGAATGAGGAGAGGGTGGAGGTAGCCTGTGAAGGCTCCCAAGGTGAGCATCTGTGTCTCCCCAGGGCCTAGGTGTGATGCAGCCACATGCAAATTCAGCATTCAGCTCCTTCTTCACCTTTAACAGGCTTGTGTTCCTTGTCCATGCTACCTCCTGTGCTGAGCTGGGGCATCAGAGTCACAGTGTCAAGAAAAAATGACCATGCATATCACAGAGAGATGAGCAATGACTCATGGTGTTTCTGCCATTAAAATAGTCTCTTTTTTAAATTTCAAATTAAAATATACTGCATTGTTCACAGAAAGATTTCTGCTATTTCTCTCATCAGCCCTTTGGCACTTAAATGCTTCCTTTGTTTTATAAAAAGCCCAGATGCTGATTCAAAATTACAGCATTAATTGGAGTAATAGCTGGACGGTAAAATTCTGTGTCACTGACAATCCTGTCTTCATGGCTTGAGTTCTGAGCTTAGAGTCCTGCAGTGCAGATCAAAGTGCCAAAATGAGCCCAGTGGTGGAGCGGCTCCTAGTTGGAGTGCTTTAAAAACCTTGTCTTGCTCTGAGTGACAACTGATAAAAATGTTTTCTCATGCCCCAGAAGCCTGACATTGTCAGAGGTCTAAAGGATGGTGCTGTGTTAGTGTTATAGACCTGAGCTTGGCCCTGCAATTGCTGCTGTAACAAGCAAGCTGTGAGGCTGCCTCTGACGCCTCTTTGTCTTCCCTGCTCTGGTGAATCTTTCATGCGCTTTTCTCCCTGATTTTCCTCCCTCCTCACTGCTTTACTAATTAAAATTCTAATCACTCTGACAGCCAGAGCTAGGGGGAAAAAAAAATCATTCTTCCATGCTGCAGAAGGTAATTTCAAGGTGTTTTAGCTGCCAAAGAAACGAATGGAAATTAGACAAAGAAACTGGTTGTCAGAAGGGGGTGAGTTAGCTGCTGTGTGCCCTTCTACTGTAATAAAATATTAAACTTCTGAAGAAAAAAAGTAAAACAGGATTCATCCTATACATTATTGCCATATATTTAGAGATAATATAACATAATTTACCTTTCTGAATAGGGAAAGCTTTTGGTGTGTTTATTAACATCAGAATGATTTACTTACCTTGTAGTGAATGCAATGTCAAACATTTAACTTGGTTTGATGTGTGATTGCTGATGATATGTATTACTTGCTTTTGCAAGCTGTAGTTAAGAATATTCATTTAAAATGTACAGCAGCCTGCAGACACTTATTTAAAATGATAAATAAATCTTGTTGCAGTGCTGTGTGGTTCATGCTACAGATATTGTGATTTTACAATTTATAAAATGTAGAATATTATCATGGTCAAATCTCACCATCTGCTTTTTCAGGCATTTTTCTGGCTTCATAAAGGTAATTTTTAGACCTACACATTTCTTCAAAGTGTAGGCTTTTGTAATGCAATTTAATAATACACTGTTGTTTTAAGATGCAGAAACACCCCCGGTGGTTTCTATTGTACAAATATATGGGCTGAATATAATGTCTCAAGAGTTTGCAGCAATTCATTTTAAATAAACACTGCATCAGCTTTTAGCTACTGCTCAAACTAAATCCAAAGCTTACGGACATATCACAAATATATGGCTCATTTCTGTTGCTACTGTTTTGTTTCAGCACTGATAGTGTGGAGTTAGAGGGTTTTACAGAGAGTCAAATCTCATAGTATTTAGAGCCAGATTATTTTAACATGTTTGAACCTTTTTATTCATCCTCAGGATGAAATGGGACAAGGAGATGATCATACTTTGAATATTGGGATTGAATTGTGCTCTGCTCTTTGTGTCGGAACCAGTTTTGGACAATGTGGAAATGTTTCTGCAACTCCAGCCTTGTAACCAAGAGGGCCGCAGAGTTCTGTCTTTCTGCCTTGCATCTGCAGATGCTTGCAAGGATGGGTATTTCAGGAAATGCATATCCTTATCATCCTCCCAACCTTTTCATAAACATACCATGACAGAATTGTAACACTTGCTTCTGCTATTTTGACAAGTCTTCAACAACTTTACTAGAGTCCCTCATTTGTCTTTTACTGATGGATGAAGAGGATCCTCTTCTCAAAGCTATTGCCTTTTGTTTGTCACTCCCACAATACTTTTTTCATTTGCGTGAGATTTCAAAGCAAATGTGATCCCCAGTTTTATCCTGAAAATGCCAACCAGCTACTGGACCATTCCCTTCTGGAACAGATACTGTGTGATTGAGGTAATGCATGCTTACTATAATCGCTTTTAAAAAGCCCTCATGAGACTTTTGTCCAAATCCAACCAGTTCCACTTGAATAGTTCACTCAGCCAGATGAAATTTTACCACAGCTACATGGCTGAACATATTTTTAATCAAGAAGAAGCAGTCATTGAATGTACAACACACAGTGGTACCAAAAAAGGAATTGTTCTTCATTCTGCACAACAAAACTCTTATTTCTGAAGCTCTTTCNTATCAAAACTTTTTAAATAAAAAAAAAAAAAAAAAAAAAAAAAAAAAAAAAAAGAAAAAAGGAAAAAGAAAAAAAAGAAAAAAGAAAAAAGAAAAAAGAAAAAAGAAAAAAGAAAAAAGAAAAAAGAAAAAAAATGTGTGGAATCCTTTACTCCTCCCAAGGGTGAAGCAAAGCTGTAACTGGGAAAATGCAAACCACAGAGAGGTTTTTTTTTTACATTAATTTATAAACCAGTTTATACTTTTCCTTCACCCAACTTGATTTTCCTCAACACAACATATCAAAAAATGGGTATAAATGTGTGTACAGAAGAGGAACTGGGAAACTGAAAAAACGCAGTTATGTGAACCATTTGTTTTTAAAACGAAAGCGCTAACATTGACACAGGACTTATTTTACTTGGAGAGTTGCTGATCCTACCCTTGCATACAAATTTTACAGAGTGAATGTGTGCAGTTATCTTTGAAAATGTCACTTAGTAGTCAGTGTTAAAACTGTGTGGGAAGGGTTTAGATCATACCTTTATCAAGGACTCAGCACTATAAGTTAATCAAAAGTCTCTGGGTGGGAGGCAGTGATGTGTCTTTATGTGAAAATTACTGAAGTTAAAAAAAAAAAAAAAAAGAAGACTTGATTTTAAAAATTAGCCATGATTCAGGAAGGTGCTTATTTTGACTGATCTGATTCATGCATAATAAATAAAAATTGTCATCTACATTAAAATAAAAAGCAAGACTAACAGCCATTGAGCTGTGGCCACCTGACTCACCTCTGATATTACATGTCCTTCTTCTAACAACAAACTGTTTCATGTTTTCATCTGAAATCAAATCATGAATCCTACTTAAAGAGTGTTGGTGTTTATTTTGCACAAATAGGTTTTTAAGAGAATAATTATTTACCAGCATTATCTTCTTGACACTCTCAGCAAAATGATATGGGTGGTGTGGACAACTCATGTCAACCACAAAATTATTGCAATAGATCAGGTTCTTAGATGGTGTAAATCTGACATTGATGTCGTTTTCATGTACCAAATATCAAATGAGGATGTATTATATTTGTCTTATAGATATCAAAACCATAGTGTGTTAAACCTTTAAAGGATAGCTATGTGTTAAATATTAATTGAGTAAAAGTGATGGAGGTGCTTTGCCTTGGAAAAGGAGGGTTTAGACTCACTGAATTCTTAACCCAGAAAGTGGGTGGAAAAGTAGTCCAGGAAAGTTCTAGAGAAAGGGTTTAAGACGAAGTTTTGAGATACCAGCAGATAAATCTTTCAAAAATGTTGGTCAGGTTGGCATTTCCAAGGACATATAGGGACACAGGAGGTCTATGGATCCTACGGACCTTTGATGGTCATCTTTCTCAGCCTGATACTCATAGCTGGGAAAGATGAGACAAGGTTCAGCAAGTCAGCCATGGCCTTATCTAGTGGAGACTTGGAAGTTTCAAGAGTGGAATTTTCACCTCTTCTCTATCTCAAAACTCTATCTGAGCTTGCAATTCCCTTCCGTGTGCCTAAACTGTGTTGTTACGGGGTGTTCTGGCTAGGGCTCCCTTGGTACCTTTGGCTGGAGACCTTCTACCTTTGCATAAAATAAAGAAATAGTTGCTGAGTTAGAGAGAGGAAATGAATCTCAGCAGTGGTGGCTGGGTCCTCAGTCTAACGAGTATTTAATTTTTTACACACAAGGAGAGAGCACCTACACCATGACTTGAAAGGCTTCTCCCCTTCGAATACCCTTGTGGTCTCTCAGAACAGAGGGATCTAAATGCCTTCAGGCAGAGGTGAGATTGAACCCATCCAGGACAAAAGCCCTAATCACTGAACTATTAAGGAAAACAGAGCTACTACAGTTCCCTCCCATTCTTTGAAATTATGTCATTTAATTGCCCTTACTTTTCTTACAAACTGGCCAGAAATTATAAGTTTCCCTGAGGGTAAAATATAATATGAGCATGAAGACTTATGGGAAGGAGTGGGAGCAGAGGAACAGATTTGCAGGATAGAAAACAAAGAAAAAATAGTATGTGGTTTTATTTGAATATATAAAGTGCCTTTTTTTTTTTTTTTTGTCCATTGTTTGGCCACCCATCTGAAAAATCAATTATTTGCAAAGTCATAATCAGGGCTACTACTATATCCATATCCTCATAAAAAGAGACAGTTGCATAACGAGTATTTAAAATATGCCTTTTTAAATATCATGTGTAAGTTTGCCTCAGTATCTGAAGGGATGGAGAAAAAAATCTGCAGATTTGTGTCAAGTGGCGGTTGCAAGAAAGGATTTTGGCAGCATTTCATGCAGCAGTTTCTGAATTCTCCTTCCCTTCATTTCCTCTCTCAGCAGCCAACAAAATGAGTTGACACAAGGCAAATGCCTGCCAAAGAACTTTAACAGGAGGCAGTTTTTAATTAACAGGGGCCAAAGAAGGTGATAACCCCAAGGGTAGCGAGGAGAAATTAACATGGAAAAGCAGTTCCACGCTTCCGTGGGTCCCAAAAGGCCATTCGTATTAGTGGTGTCTGTTCTGATTGAACCTTTTCCATGTCTTTTTATTGATTCCCCTGTCAGAGTCTAACAAAAACACTGCTGGCCGTCAGTTGTTTGCTCGTGGTGGCAGCTTATGGCTCCAAACAGCTTCCTTGTAAAACATTCAGCATGACGAGGTCCGTCACTGTGGTTAGTATTTCCCAGAAATGATTAATTTTCTTAGACCTAGAATAAAACCCAACAAAATTAAAGCTAAAGCCTACTGAAATGAAAGAAATTCAGTTCACAGTTTCTCTCCAAGTAACTATTTCATCCTATTAACTGTTTGCCTGGCTTAGAGTAAAATGTTTTAATTATTAACCTTTTTAAAGTGAGATTTCGGAGCAGATAATCATGCTGGCTGTTTCAGAAAGGATTTAGCCATTTAGCATATCTGGCACTTGTGGAAAGTATTTTTAAAAAATAATATCCTGTGGATAAATATTTCAAGTTTCTCTTCCTGGGATGAAAATGAATAATAAATAAAGCTTGTAAGAGCTTGAGGAAAAATCCTGCCTAGCAAGCAAATATAAATAAGTAAAAAAAGAAATGTAATAAATAAATGAAAAGCTGGCACCTTTATGTGTATCAGTGCCTGATCCAAATTCAACTAATGCCGAAAGGTGGAGGACCATTCTTTACAACATCTCAGGAAAATCCATGCTTATTTTTATACATTTCTGCTGCACAGTCAACTCCAGATAATAAAGGTCATCATTCAATAATATTTGAACAACTTTATAGAGGAACACCAATGTTTCCCTTCCTGCTTCTTAGAGACATAGAAAAAGGGTGTCATTATATGAAAAGGAAATACTGTTCCTATTTTCTTCTTCAGAGTTGAGGCCTAAATATTGATGTTCATTTGGTTAGCTGACTTATTCAAAGAAAGCGTGGTTATCCCATTTCACTTGAAAGAGTGTCAGCCTCAGCCCTTCAGACACATTAGCTATTTGAGTGCACAGACTCTGTCCTTGGAAAAGCATGCACAGCCCCCATTGACTTCAGTGGCAATGACACCTTCTTCAGAGTACGAAGTAGGACTCTATACCACATCCTACTTTCCTCTCAGCCCTCTTTACAAGAGGAGTGGAGACTGATTGTTGTTTATTTGCACTAATTGTTTCCAATGTTTGCAGAGTGCATTTTACCAGGAGTGCACATTTATGCCAAAAAAAAAGAGAAAAAATCTGAGATCAAGCACTCCATCGCACAGTGCATGAAAATATTTGAGACAGGTGAGAGTGGGAAAAATGCCAGTGAACTTATTGGGGAAAAATCCAGTGCACACAAGAGACAATATATACATATATTCAATGAGACATATAAAGATATATGTAACATGTTTGAATGTTTCATGTAATGATGCTGAAATGATCACCTTTTTTTGCAATGGGCTAAAAATGTAAGATATCGAAGTGTTTTATCTTCCATCTCCTTTTTTAAAACATCATGCAAGTCACAAGTAATTTAATCTATATATTCCCTTGGCTGACTGCAGACATGCACTGGATAGTAAGATCTCAGTGAAGAGCTGTGATCTGTTCACTGAGACAACTTGCTAGTCATATTTTCTTTTGGTTGCTCACATTGTATTAGCTGATAATGTTCTCCTCTCTGCGTGATTAAAAAGTCAAAGTGGAAAGAATACAATAGATAGTAAACCATGAATAATTAATCTTTCAGATTGATTTTCAGCATATAATCATTACTAGGGTAATGTACTCTACTTTCAGGAGTCAGAAAGAATGGCAACTTTGTGCTCATGCTTTTTATATTTACCAGGTTCATATATGTAAACATTTTAACAGGAGAAGATCTCATGCTGTGCAAGAACACCATTTTGTATCAAAATATATACAAAAGCACCTGTGGCTTTTGAATATCGCAATGATTTGTGTTAGTGAAAATGGGAGCTGGGCCATCCTCAGACATCTGCAGGCAACCTGCTTGACCAATCTGATGTCCTTTAATGACCAGGTGACACACCCAGAAAAGGGGGAAAGGAGGAAAAGGGCTGGGTGCAGTCTACCTGGACTTCATCTAGACCTTCAATGCTGCCACCCACAGCATTCTCCTGGGAAAGCTGTCAACCCATAACCTGGACAGGTGCACGCTTCACTGGGTTAAGGATGGGCTGGATGGCCAGGCCCAGGGAGCTGTGGTGAATGGAGTTACATCCAGCTGGTGGCCAGTCTCGAGGGGTGCTCTCCAAGGCTCGGTGCTGGGGACAGCCCTGTTTAATGTCTTAATCAACAACCTGGATAAGTGGATTAGGTGCACCCTTAGTGAGTTCACAGATGACACTTAGTTGGGACGAAGTGTTGATCTGCTGGATTGCAGTAAAATTTTGCAGAGGGATCTGGAAGGCTGAATTGATGGACTGAGGCCAATTGGATGAGGTTCAATAAGGCAAAGGGCTGAGTCCTGCCCTTAGGTGACAAAAATCTCATGCAGGAGCTACAGGCTTAGGGGCAGAGTGACTGGAAAGCTGCCTGGTGGAAAAGGACCTGGGGGTGCTGGCTGACAGTGGCTGAACTTGAGCCAGCTGTGCCCAGGTGGCCAAGAAGGCCTGTGGCAATCTGGCCTGTATCAGCAATAGTGTGGGCAGCAGGACCAGGGCAGTGACTGTCCTCCTGTACTGGGCACTGCTGAGGCCAGACCTCGAGTCCTGTGTCCAGTTTTGGGCCCCTCACTACAAGGAAGACATTGAGGGGCTGGAGCGAGTCCAAAGAAGGGCAGCAGAGCTGGGAGAGGGTCTCAAGCACAAGTCTGGTGAGGAGCAGCTGAGGGAGCTGGGGGTGTTTATACTGGAGAAAAGAAGGCCCATGGGACACTTTATGATTCTCTACAACTGCCTCAAAGGAGGCTATAGCCAGGTGGGAATTAGCCTCTTTTCCCAGGCATCTAGAGACAGGATGAGACAACAGAGCCTCAGGCTGTGCCAGGTGAGGTTCAGTTTGGACATTGAGGAAGGATTTCTACACAGAAAGGGTGGTTAACCATTGGAATGGGCTGCCTAGGGAGGTGGTAGAATCACCATCCCTGGTAGTGTTCAAGAAAGAAATGTAATGTGGTTATGGCACTATGTGTTATGGTTTGGTTGATTTGGTGGTGTTTGGTCCAAGGTTGGACTCAATGGTCTTGGAGGTCTTTTCCAACCTTAATGTTCTATGATTCTATGACCTTCAACCCATTCCCAGGACTGCTATAGTTTAATTGGCTATTGTTAACTCTTATAATTTGTAATTCAGCCTCAGTACTATTAAACAAGAACTTTCTGAAAATCATCTTGAAAAGTGTTGATTTCCATTAAATTGCATATTACTGCCATCACTATTGATATTAGTATTATTTGCACTATGATCCAGAAAGCATTACTCAGAAATAGACTAAGATCTGTTGTTTATCTCACATAGTTGTTTATCTCACATTAAGTGTACTTTTAAATGCAGTGTCATTTTTTTTCTCTTTTAGGAGGCATTTTCACCCCCTCAGAAGAGATCATCCAAGGTAAATTATGTCACTGATGCTTGGTTTGCCATGAGTAAAATGGCTAGGTTACACAGCTATGTAACAAGGGCTGTTTGTTTATCTATTTTGTATTTTTAGAAGAAATGGTAATTGACATTAAACAGTAGGAGCTATGGTAACAAGACAATTGCAGCTTGAGAGACTGCAGATACCAGCATCCATTGTACACTGGAACCCATGAGACTTCATAGCTACTCCTTCTTATTTGGCAATACATATTCTCAGAGATAACCCTTTCTCAGCCCAAAGAGAAGAGAGCTGTTGAAGTATTAGATTTTTTTTTTAAAGTATTTTCTATTTTCCAAATAGAAACCCTACATAGTTTCTAGCTGAAAAACCCCATAATGCATTTAGGCTGGCAGTGTTTTTTATTATTTCCATATGCCACTATTTAAATAATGACAATGAACACTGAGAAAACATTAATCTCCTCTTCCCCCCTCTTGAAAACAAATCTCAGAGAAAATACTGACAAATGGTATTTTAATTTGTTTGACCTCTAAAGTGATTAAATAATTATAAAACCTCTTCTCTTTAACAACTGGTTGAAGTACTTTATATTCTTTCCTCAAAGAGTTGCAGTTTCCAGCTAGTAGCAGTGTGATTGATTTTTCCATATTAGATACATTGTTATGGTCTATTGCTTCCATAGCAAACCTATAACATCTGTCTTCAAACTCAGGCTGCAGTCCTGCACTACTCAGTGATACTTTATGCAACCACATCCTTCCATTACAAGTATGAGTGGATTAATATTGATTTTTCCCTCTTGTCCAAGACGGAAGGTCCATCTTAACAGCAATAAATTACACATCTGAGATATGAGGACATGCTTGTCCTCCTTGGTCTTCATGCTACAGATTATTACTTTGTCTTGAAACCAATTTCTGATGTTTTTAACCCATTACAGGGACTGAAATTGAAAGCTGTCTCCAGGTTTAAATACTTGTTTGTGTTACTGTGTTTGTTGACAATAAAAATTCAGCCACTGGTCTGAGTAACAGCTCTTTACTCTAATCAAGAGTGGTAAGAGTGATCCTCCAAAGCTTTTGCACAGGCAGGCTTGGGAATAAAACTGCAAAGAAGAGCACTAGAGCAGGAATGCCGAGCAGTGACAACAGCACTTGCTCAGAAAGTCAGTCTAACAGGGCAGTAACTGAGTAGCAGACGCGGCACTGTTGGAAGTGTGAGGATGCACTGAATTAACGATACACCTTTTATGAATGTCATGCATGATACTGCTGTCAAATCCCCCTAGACTGGTGAAACTTTTCACAGTTTCCTTTTCCAGCCTTACATGGCTGATGAAAGGACTCTTAAAATACATTTTCAGATCTAGAACTTGCAATGGGGAAAAAATCTGCAGGAAGGTAATTGTTAAGTACAGACGCTTTTAGAGGTCCTGCTTGATTTCACTTGAAACACCAGATTCCTTGTGGTGTTCTGCATACTTTGTGGTGTGTTGCTGTGGTAGTGGCTGGTCACTCTGGTGCTTTTAGGCAATGTTTCATTAATATGAGTTTCTTGCTGTGTTTTTCTGGTTCATTAGAAGTATTTTTTCAGCAGGAAAGATATTTTTAATAAGCTGTTAACAGATATAAGCCTTTTAGTCTGACAGAGACGTGTATGTAAAGATTGAAATATTAATATATGGGGCTAAATTCTGGCATGGAAGGGAGAAAATATGCCCAGGAAATGATGCAGCTGCAGGGATGTCAAATAACCAGTTGCAAACACAAGATCCCTGATGGAAAAGGAACTGTCGAGCCAGTGGATTCCCATGGCCCTGGACTGCCGTAGGGGTGGCACCTGTGGCAGCCCAGTGCTCTTGGAGGCATCATCTTTTCCCTCACGGGCAGCTCACCATGGGCCTGGGATGACTATTCTCTTGTCTTTCTTGATCAGGCAGCAGTTTCATCAGTTTGCTGTAATCCAGCCAGCATCTGAACGAGTCTTCATGTACAATAATAGTTTTTCTAACCCAGTAGCCTATTTATTAGTGCATTGAGAAGCTGTGTGGTTGCATCTCTAGAGGAGCTGGAGGCTAGAGGAGTTGAAGGCTATTGAGTTTGTTAGTTTATAGAAAGTGTAAGAAAAGGATAAAAATGGTTATAATCTAGAAAAAAATCCTAGTCCAATTATTTTCAATATAAAATATACTTTTACTTTGTGTATCGGGCTCCTTTCTTTTTTAAGCACATACAAACTTCTCTATTAAGCACCAATTGCATGTGGTCAGAACAAAAGTCAACCATAGCTAGATGATAGCTTTTCTCAGGCTTCAAGTTGTGCTGATGGTTCAGAACTTCTGCATCTGTTTATGCCAAAATTGCTCTGATAGCATTTAACATAGAAGCATTAACTTCTATAGCAAGCATTAACTATAGAAGAATTTGGCCAAGTATTTCTTAATAAAGAATTCTCCCAGATAAAATAATGATAGAAACAGCAGAAAAAAATACCATCTTGCCAGCCATGTCTTTTACAGAACATAACTGTATAGAACAGTCCTTCTAGTGAACTACATCTGTAACTTGGAAAGTTGTTCTCATCAGGAATCATTGGCTAGAGCTGAAAAATGTCAGCTAGAAATGTCTCTAGTAGAATATGACCAAGAGGGATAGCAAACTTTATTCAAAATACAGACTGGAAAGCTATATTCAAAATATTTTCAAATGTATATTCAATATATTCAAAGTACAATTGTTAGGAGAAAACCTGCCCACAAGCATGAGATAAGGATAGATGTAGATAGAGTTTTTCTCCAAAAACCACAGCTCTAATATTCTTAGGAAAAAAGAAGAAGGAAGAAAACTGTATGTTAAATTCTGCTTAAGTACTATAATGGTAACTAAAACCAAAAGCACTGAGCCCATGGCAATTTTAAATTTTGCAAAAAGCCTTGTCTAAGCATACCGGCAGCTTTTCTGAAGACAATCCTCAAGCTTTATATTTTCTTGAAGATTTTCTAAGCAGTTAGGGAGCTTAGACAGAAATCTTCCCACTAACTGGAGAGAAAAATGCTTTTGGAGTGGGCCCAAAGTTCAAGCAAGCAAAATATATGCATGAGGTTGGAACATCTTACCTCTGTTATCTCTGAATTCACTGGTAGATGGGGAAAGGAGGGAGTAAATGAAGAGAAATTGCCACCAATTGGAAGGGAATATGCATTTCTTATGCTGTTTTAGTGAACATGGAAGTTGAAATGTTTCGTAAACAGAATCACTGTATATAAAGCTGCCATAGTTTGAATGCTACTAATGTTATAAAGGTTTAGATTATGCTCCTAAGAAAGCAAATTTCACAACAGTTTTTTGATGTGTTCAGACTCTGATTTTATTCACAAATTATTTGCAAATGAGTTTTTTCATCATTTGCTGTTTGGAATTTCTTGACAATGTTTTATATAAAGAAACTTCATTCATTGCATCATGCTGATTTTTGACTGGGAGCAAATATTTGCATATTCATAGTTGTCCTATGATATGCATATTGCACAGGTGGCTACTCTTATATCCTAATGTGGCCTTCTGAGCTACCTAGGGATGTAAGTGCCTTCCCTTTTCTCAGGAAAAGGCTAGAGATATTTTTTCTTTGTTATTCTTCTTTTTTTTTAAAAATACACTTATTATCATGGTGCCTGAGTGTTTTGTCCTCATGGCAAAGTGTTCACAGCTGTTAGTCATGTCAAAGTGGTTCAAATGGGACCTTTAAAATGTTATCATTTTCTCATTTCCAGTAGGAAAAGAAAAAGATTTTTGTATACTGATGTACTCAAGATTTATAAACATCTTGCTGGTGGACAGGAGTAAAACATTTGTCAAGAAACAAAGATTGGGTTACTAAGTTTTTAAACAAATACAGTTTGTACAAGGACAAGTTTTGGGGGAAGAGTCCTTTTTTGTTAGGCCTATCGATGCACTTAGAAAATAGATGAGATTTGTGGTACAAAAAAATCTTTGCTGTGCCATAAGGGTTTATAGCATGATTTTAATATGTAACTTGATGACTTCCTTATGAAAGAATTGTTGGAGCTAATAATTTTTTAGAGGGGTGAAAAATGCCTCCAGTCTTTTTCCTGCAGGAATATTTCATTGTTTTCACTAGAAATGCAGCGATTATTTCCTTCACAGTAATACCATAGTGTGATTTTGTATTTGATTAGTATGAAAATTTATTTCAGAGAAGGAGTCCTATTTGAAAATGTATTTGTGGTGTTTTAAAATATTATTAAACAATTCTTAAGAAGACCTTGTATATTATTCTATTAAATTACATTTTCCCTCAGCGTTACTAAATGCTTTACTTATTACTTTATCATGTTGCATAAACTGTCAATATTCATAACTAAAATCTAAACTGGGAAAGAGTGACACGTGATAGAAACCAATTTCTCTCTGTGATCATAGTTTCAAAATACATCCAGATATTTTCATTGTCATAATTGGTTTTAAAATATTTAAAGCATTAGTACATGAGATACAGTATTACAATTTTATGAGTCTCATTAGAGCCTTGAATCGGTGAAAACAACAAGGCTAGGGTGCATGAGGTAATGGCGCTGCTCAAGGGCAGTTTGGGAACTCAGTGTCCTGAGGCAGATGTAATCTATCAGGTTTTGCAGAGGAGCAAAGTTTGTACTCTACTTCTAGCCAGGGGAAGAGTGAAGGTTCTATGACTCCAACTTCCTTTGACTTTTTTATCCTTGCACATCAGCTAAAGCCAACCCAAAACCCTTCCTGCAAACCCGGTCCCGGGAATGAAGTCCGAGTCTCTTGCATTTTGTGAGGAGTGATGTGCTTGGACTGGACATCAACGGCTGATCTCTTCCAGGGGCCTCTCCATGGCCCTGTGCAAGCTCCAGCCTTGGAATGCTGCCACCCAGAACAAGGATTAGGCTGGACATTTTTATTGCCTCAAATTATTTTCAAACTCTGTAAACAGAGGTAACAATGAGGGATTTTCATAACCATAGATTCAAAGTAATTTTCCTTCTAGCCATGGAAGAACAGTAAAGGAATTATTATACAATCCGGTCTGCAGTGTGTGTAGAAGTTCTGAAACATAGGTTTTTATTCCTTGAATAAACTAATTGTTTTAGAGTAGTGTATTTCATTTATGTTTGTACAGAAAAAAAGGCAAATTGGAATATAACCTTATCTATCCTTATCAATATAGCTTCAAGTGTGTTCTTTCACAATAACATTAAGATTACAAGCAATCTGCTGAAATGCTACAGAAAAACTTCTGTAAATAAAGATTCCCTGTTCCTCTGTATTGCAATACAATCCTTAAGTATAATGATCAAATACTACTTATTCTAAGATTTCAGGATGTATGCTGTGCTGCAAGGAAACCTCAGCACAGAGTAGAAAAGACCTGAAAGAGTCCAACCATCTCCAAAGTTGCTTCACATGATAACTTGATTTCACCCTAAGGCAGAAGCTTCAGAAAGAACTGAATAGATCCGTCACTTATGAAAACTTTGAGACAGTATAAGAACCTGGAGTGGTATTTCATGGAAGAAAAAAAAACTGTGGCAGATTTCATACCATGTATAGGCTCCCAAAAGACAAACACCACTTCCTGAAAGGGAATATATATACAAAGGCAGATGTTATAAGTACACGACTCATATCAGTTCAACAGTGTTCCCTAAAATGTCCTTGCAAATCAGAAAAGGTAGGTTCAGTACTCCTTTGGGGAAACATTGAATGTGCTTCCATGAGCTTTTAGTTTTCAACAGGAGTGTGCTTTTGAAGCAAATCTCCAGGTTGTCTTTACTTACTGCACTTTGGTTCACAGCACACAGACATCAGCTTGCACAGCATGGTTTTCTTTTAGATGAAACTAAAATGAAGTACACTTGGAAACGCCACTTCATGCATCCCAGCCACAGCCCAGGAGAAATAGTCACCAAAAGAAAAAGAAAAAGTAGGAAAGAGCACACAAAACACCCTGAAATGTGTGTTGTGTGTGTTTCAAGATTTTGCCATCAGCTACAGCCCCACAGAGCTGTTTGGTTGCTCTGAGCGCTTGTGTAGACCCAGCCAAAGTTGCTGCAGATTGCTGTTGGGGATGTACACTGCAGCAAGAGTGTATCACTCAGAAGAACAGATGCTGCCGAATATTACATTTCACAGTGAAGATATTTTGATAGGAGGAACAAAAGCACAGGAGGAGAATATTTTTTTGAAGAATATTAAAGCTAGAGGTAGGAGTACGAATCCCACCTTGCAGTGGGATTATTGTGCATTATTAATAGCGCTGCTTGTTTACAGTGGTAAACATTTTTCTACTACCTCAAAAACCTGTATTATTTTGAGTTGGTATATTAATGGCTTCTGAATCTATGTGTGCACATTTTTCTTATATTTTTTGAGTTTTTCTTTGTGAAAGGGTGAGTTAATATTTTCTTTAATTAAGACAAATGAGAATAAATTGTTGGCTAAAATATTTTCTGTAGCTGCTAAAATTAAGGTTAAACTGCAAGTGTCTGTGTGATACAGAAATGTGTATGAATTTGTGTGGGTAGAAAGGAGATGTGCCTTCTCCCACATGCCTTTATAGAAGGAGTTTCTAGAGAAAGCCAAGTACCTTAAAGGACTTTGCTGAAAGACATAGCAGCAAATGTGAATATATCTATGAGGTTTGCCAGATTGTTGATTATGCCCCCCTGCGCATGAAACAAAACAGTAAAAAAAAGAATAAATGGAATTATAAGGAAAAATCAGGTGGGTTTTTCTTGTAAAAAGACTACATGTATGCTGTAGAATTCATGGTGAAACCCTTGGACTGTGTGCAATTCTCATGCTGCTCTTAAAGGAGACAGGCTGTTTATTCAGATCATCTGAGTAAGTTCATGGTCCATCATGAGGTGGCCTTCCCATGTATGGCCATAGAATCATTGAATCATAGAACGATTTGGATTGAAAGGGAATTTTAAAATCATGGCTCCAAATCATCACTTTGGGCAGGGACACCTTCCACTAGACCCGGCCCCATCCAACGGGCCTTGAACACCTCCAGGAGCGGGACATCCACAACCTCTCTGGGCATCCTGTTCCAGTGCCTCACCACCTCCACAGGAAAGCTTCTTCTTCATATCTAGTCTAAATCTAGCCTACTTCAGTTTAGAGACATCTTCCTTTGTGCCCTTAGAAGAAGTTGGTCTCCAGCTTTTTTGTAGGCCTTTCTCAAAGGCTGCAATAAAGCCTCCTTGGGTCTTCTCTTCTCCAGATTAAACAACTCCAACTCTCTCAGCCTGCCTTCAGCAGAGGACGTGATGCCAAAGCACTTTAGTTTGCTACACACTTGAAATAGTGCAACTCAAAACACTTGTTTTTGGCTTTAAACATCTCATTTTGCCAATCTGCCTTACTGCCTAATCTTGTTGGGAATAGGCACAGGTACAACAAGATTCTTATATCACTTCTGCTGGAGTGGGATGTTTAAGTGATTTCCTGTCATTAAAGTCAACAAGGTTAATTATAATCATCATAAGATGTGGCAGCACTGGGTTTAAACTAGAGCTTTTCTGTCTTCTGGGAATGGCTGGTAACTGCAACAAAGAGAAATTAAACCGAAAGAGGCAGGACTTGGTGTATTATACCATATGCAGTTATATATTGACACACATAAGAGGGGGAAAATTACTAAAGAAGAAGAGAGATCCAGGGTGAAAATAAGTGAAGCATGGTGGCTTAAATACTGTGAAATTTTATAAAATCATCAAGACTCATCAGGAACACTATTCACTATCAGATGATGGTCATCACTGATAGGAATCATTTAGCCTAACAGGATCCTTTGGGAATCGCTATTTTATAATAAATTCTTTGCTAGTCTGGGTCTGCCAAAGTGGGGTGGTACATTCTGGATTTTCTGAACCTTGCAAAACTCACCATGGCTTCTTCTGGAGCATTTTAAAAGCCGTGGTACATTGAGGTGCAGTGTGAAATAACAGAGTGCAACAAACCCCAAAACAATTTCACGAATGCAACCACAACACATCAGGGCACTATTCTAAATGAGGTACTTGACTAAAGTGATGTTGCTGACACTGGAATGACATCTCTTACTCATAGAGTACAAATGATTTGCATTTAGATTTTACTAAATCTATCTGCTTCTATTTTCAGTGACACATCCTTACTAAACAAGCATCATAGAGAGGAGACAATGTTTTGATTTCTGTTTTTCTTTAACTCTTTGAACTTCAATGGTGTTTTTATAGAACAGAAAGAATTCTGCTAGTTTTCTGTTTGTTTGCTTTTTCCATACTGTAGTCATTAGGGCAAATATCTTGGATCAAGTTAAATAAAACATTTAGTTGTTATCTTTGGCAGATGGATATTCTTGATGGTAGACTGAATTTGAGGCCCTGTGCTAGAGTTCAGAGGTCATGTGTGAATTTGTTATGCCTTCTGGTTGACTCAACAAAATAAATGAATCTGGTGAAATTCTCATGAAGTGTTTATTTTTTAGTGTTTCTATAATATACAATAAATTATAATTTATGAAGTGTAATTGAAGAAAAGTCTAGAGGAAGTTGTGTAAAAGATTAGGGGATCATTAAATCAACTTTGTTGTGTTTTCAAACCTTAAAATATTTTACAGTTACAATAACTTGTTTGAGAGTGCTATCAACCCACAAATTTTAATAATCTAATAAATATTCTGCTGCAAAGTGGTGCATATGGCCAAATCCCAGAGTGGTTTGTGCACAGAGTATTGTAATAGTAATATAATATTTTGTCTTTACATAGATAGTGGAAGAGTGATCTGTTCTTATCCATAACACATGGTGATTGGTCATGTGTTTTAATGAACTGCATGTAAGAACTTGCAGGAGTTAGGAGGGTAGTTGACATCCCCCTCTTTTTTCTCCATCTGTTGCAGCCTGTTAGATACTGCTGTTGAATACAAGGAGGGAGCATCACTTATTACCTCTCTTGAAGCATGTTGACCTTTTAGGCTCTTGGCAAAGTGACTGCAATGTCAATATACATCTTGTGGGAGACTGAAGGCAATTATTCATCTCTCAGTGCTTGCCCAGAAGGAAACAAATAGGAAAAATGTGAATTTATTTCTCTTGAAGGAGGATGAGACTGAACAGAATGAGAAAGCAGCTGTTGCAGTTGGGGGGTGTGTGTGTGTGTGCGTGTGTGTACATTCCTTACTTTTTAAAAAATTATTATTACTATGTTTTGATCATAATTATGATTTTGAAATGGCACCATGAAAATTATCTGGGGGAATTTTTTTGCACATAGCCTTGACAAACTCTGTCCTGACAGTAGAATGCAGCACAATGAAAGATCTGAGGTCTTCTCCAACAGTAGCTGTTCAGCACTGGATGGTGGGAGAAGTGATGTGAAAGAGATTCAGGGCAGGACTCTTTCTGGACTTTAATAAAGAAGGGCCAACAACAAACGCTGTAATAAGATAACTGTTTTAGTAGGAAGAGGAATATAGATACCCAGCAAATCTTAAGTCCCTTCTGCTGTTGGACACCCATTGTTTGTGCAGCATTAGTTGGAGCCCAGATACATTTTCACGCATCACACTGTTCAGAGCTGATCTGTCCATGAAGAGAAGCTCTCCCTTTCGGTTGTATAATTTCTTCACAAGAAAACAACTCTGTTCTAACAAGAGCTTCTTGCTGCCCTTTTAGGTAAAGGCAAGGCCATAAAGGTGGTCCAATAAACAGTACACAGTGGAAGCTGCCTACAAAGTTCTCTCTTGCAATTTATAGGCTTAGTTTATGCTGCAGCCAAGGAACTTTTGGTGCACAGTACAGCCCCGAAGGCCTCACATTATCTGTAGCTCAGTACAACACAGTTCAGCACAGTCCTGTTCTTAATTACATTCCATGTTCTCTTTATCACTAGTTCCTAAATGTGCAACACTCTTCCCATCAGGATCAATAGCTTAGCCATCCAACAATGATGTAATTGAGTGCAGAGTTACATGCAGTGTGACATCTGCATTTGTCGACAATACAGCACCTAGAAATAATAATTTATTGTAATAATATCATTTATGATAAATATTTCAATAATACACTGGATTTTTTTTCTGGAAGTTTAAGTACCTAACTCTAAAATAAAAATAAATCCCTCAGTTTCTTCTTCTTCTCAAATGTTAGAAAGACCCTACAAATGAGATGGATGAGATTTGATCCAATTTGCAGTGATTTAATGGAAGCAAGAGTTGTATGATAGCTGGTAATCTATACAGACTATTTGCATCATATACAAATACAATTTGAAAATCTATTGAAAGGATACACACGTGTGCATTAATTCATCCATTTATAGCAAAGGGAGAATCCGTTTTCTTCCAGATTATGCTTATCTCATGTGAAAGGAATCCTCATTTATTAGTGGATAAGACCATGTATCAAGTGACTGTTTCTACCTTTGAAGCAATTTCATTTTGTGACTGTATATATATATATATGTGTGCACACTTCAGATACATTTTGACTTAATGAAGAGCTTAATAAAAATCAGCATTCATAGCTTCTGTGTAGTCAGATAAATTAGTTAATGCACAAACTGAGCTCTTATGTATTATGCAAAAGATTAGTTCTAAGATTTGCATAATGTGCTACAAATGACCTACTGTTTCAAACAGTAGCAGTTTGGTTGAAAGTGGGTTGAAAGCTGAAGTGACGTCAATAAAGTAATTACTTCTATCTTGGCACATCTCATTCATTGTCAAAAGTTCAAGTCCCTGTAGTGCTGAGAGAACAGCTGAAAGACATGGAAGGCAGGTTAAAGCAAAAATAATACAACAATAGTCAGCAGGAAGGGCAGAGAATGGTCAGTGTGATTGGGAGAGCAGGGCTATCTTAGCTCCTCAGCATCTGATCCAACATTCCATTAAAATGGAAAGCAGTCCTTGTGCCTCCTTAAAGAGTGTTATTATTCTGAACCACAAACTGTAGATCTGAGTTATGAGATTGGACTAATTCAGACCTGACTACACTGTTAACTAAACCTTAAATCAGGCCAGTTTCTGAGAAGGGGGGAAGTACTCTTTCCTTACAAATCTTGAAGTAATTATGTAGTAGATTCACTGCATGAGAAACAGCAAGTGCCTGAATTTACATGATGAGTTTGATCATATCAGGGCAGCACAGAGAGTGGATTGGAAACACATGGACTCCAGTTATTCCTTAGTTTGGTTTCCTATACAGTCAAAGCCCTAACTTTCTCTTTCCTCATGTGTCACGTAGGAAAAGTTTTTGTGAAAAGAGTCTCACAAAATTTTGTCTTGCTATGGCAAACAGCTTACAAGCACAAGTCAATGGCATTAACCACTAACACTATTCAACATGGGTTTTCTGAATCAGCATTAGTCTAAAAATGTCATTCTCTAGCTATCTCCTATAGGCAGCCTATACTGAAGGCATTTCATTCCCTCTGCACTCCTGGAGGCTAAAAAACCTCTTGAATTGGTGCTATTAAAAGACATTCTTAACTTGCTCTCAAACAAAGGATTAAATGGATATTAGAATTGTTAACTCCAGATTGTCTGAGGCATGTGAAGAAGCAATTAAAAGAGATACATTTCACCACTGACTGTGCAATGGTCTTCTCTCTGTCAGATGCTTGAAGAAGCACAAAGGCATTATGTGTTCTATGTTGGCCAGGCATACAGATACATAAATTCATTTGCTGTAATTTTAATCTAATTTTTAAGGGGATTCTTAATAAATTTTTAAAAGAAATCAATCAATACACAAAGTATTATCACTTTATTTATTTTGCTCTTATTGAAAGAGAAAAAAAGGCCATAAATATTTTTTTACATTAGGGTCAAGAAGAGTTTGCAATCCAAATAATTTTTGACTGAGGCCATCTTAAATTATGGTTTTCTCAAGGTAGAATAAGGTCTAATCCACTCTTGTAGTATAAAAATATAAGCTGCAGCAGTTGAATTTCTGGGTTGCCAATTTGTGCAGCTTGTTAGTATGGCTCTTGTAATGTCTGACTATTCCAGTGAAGCCTCTGGCACCAATGATGTGTGAAAACATAAGAAAAAGAACTTGCTAAGTCTTCAGGTTAGAGAAAAGAAGCTTTGAGAACCAGACATATCTGAAGAACTGAAAAAAGAAGTAATTTTTGCAGCAGGGGGCAGAAAGGATGGTTGACCAGCAGTGTGGCAGGGGGGCATTATGGCTTCCAGAGGAAATGGCTGCCTTGGGGTGCCCGTGGTCACTGCCGCACGGGACGATGTGCCCTGTGCTTTGCTCTTACCAGCACTCTCAATGTACCGTGTGCTTCTACTGTCGACAGGGCTTTGTTTGGGAAGCCTTGAAGGGCCTGTGCATCCTCCAGAAAGGGAGCTGCAGCCCAGGATGACCACCCAGGGCTGGTGAATGTGTTGGCCTGTGTGCTCTGTTCAACACTAGCGCTTGTTCCTACTCTGACTTCCGCTGTTCTGATTTCTTACACAGTGCTGCTCAAATGATTGACTTTTAAATAAAAACCCCATGTTGCTCAAGGACAAATGGGAGAGTGAGAACCCCTTCCCCTTTCATCGATACATACAGGCATAGCAGACAGAATAAATGGACCAGCTGCTTTCAGTACTAAGATACCTGGATTTTACTCTGGCCACTCTATCAGGAGGAAAATCAGGTGCTTGAATGTCTGGTTAAAACCTCTTTTGGGAAAAAGAAGCAAGACATTGAAAATTGTATACTTCATTCAAAAATTATATAATTTCAATCTTTGGTCATCATGGGGAGTAGCAAGAAAGCAAGTAGGGTATCTAGTAATGGTAACTGTTTTCAGAGACTTGGTAACAGCCACAGGCACAGTGGATTGAAGTCAGGTCATTTTTATCACTAAGATAAAGTGTCATTGTTTCACTAGGAAGCAGTGTTTGCAGCTATCTTTATGACAGCCAGTGTTCTGTCTTAATTAGTAATATCATTTCTACTTCACCTAAAATAGCTGAAGGGTTCTCCTGGGATCTATTCTTGGATACAATTTTGTTTAATCTTATTATTAATGGTAATAATTTTTTTTCTTGCTTGGATTATCATCTTTATGCCAATGATTCTATTATTAAACAAATAATTATTAAGCATTACAATTCCATTTACTGCATGACAATAACAAATCATAGTTACAGCTCATTCAAAGTAAATTAGTTCTAAAACACTAATAAAATTAATTGCAAGATGCTTGATTGAAAAATAGAAACAGTTAAAACAGAAGCTCTTTATCATGCTCCTTGATAGTATATTACTTACTGGAATAAAGCTACTAACCTTAAATATCTTGGTGATTGTTAGCAAACGAAGAGTAATTGAAACTTGGTTGCTAAGAAACATTATTTCTCATTGTTGACAATCATGATTTTCTTTGATTGCTGCTTCTATTGTTGTTCATTGCACAAGCTAAATGTTTTCTCACAACATTGTGAAAACATTCTTTGGATTCCATTGCTCTGTGCGATAACACTGGGTCTGTTTCAAAAGCTTCCAGCAGCATGGTATGCTCCTGGAAGAGTGGTGGTGTGGGATTTTCTGTGGTATATGTAAATTTTTGGAATGCCAAAGATACATGAATGAAAGCTGTAACTGCAGTCCAAGGTCAGCAATGCTAGCCTCCTCTCATATACTGCAGGTGGAAAAGTTTGTAGCTATACTTTTCTTGGTGTCTAAATGTCTTAGCAGCACTAGATACATTTTTCAGATGCTAGCGCTGGCTTTTGGAGAAACAATTTTAGTAATCTGAAAAGAGGCTTTATTTTTAAAGTTTTTAAGTCCCAAAAAGTGGCTTTAGTTCCCCTCAAATCATTAATCAAAATCCACAAAAAATGTAGCCACATTTGTAGCTGGAAAAGTATCCTTTGGCAAAAGTCAGAGCTTTTTGATTGCTGATACAGGCAGCCATCTACAATTTTTTCCCCAAGCAATTCTGTTTGATCAGATCATGTAGCTGGCAGATTGTAT
>VZTG01010608.1:635715-728326 GCA_013397845.1 Melanocharis versteri | reverse complement strand
TTTTTTTTTTTTTGGTGATTAATACAAAGGATGAAAAATTAACATCAAAAAACTCACCCACACTAGTTGATTATTTTGACCCATTAAATAGGAGGGTTCTGGTTTAGGCCAAAACTCTGCTCTGTGAAAATTACTTTAATATTCAAATGGGAAAAGTTTAAAAAAACAATTTAAAGATTTTAAATTTTTTGGAGTTTTGGAGGTTTTTTAAATGTATACATTGTCTTTGAAATTAAATAAAATGTAGTGCATGCATATTCTAATTCTAAGAGAAAATATTAGGAAAAGAGGAAAGACTTGGAATAAAGACTTGCACTATGAACTAGAAGTGTCAGTGAGGATTTTTCATTCTCCAGCAGATGCGTGATTTTCCGTGTAGAGAGCTGTGCCATATCCCTTTTCTCTTGTCTGCTGAGGTGTCTTTTAGCTATTAACTTCTTCAGGATGGCTGAGTGTTGCTCTTATCTCTAAGAGCAAAGGGTCCACAAGTGCAGGAAGTGCACACTGCAACAATTTACATGACAGGATTGGTTTACGGAGCAATTTACAGCATAAATTTTCAGACTGGGAATGTGTACTTTGGAGAGATTCCAGCTGCAGTTTAAGGAGGAAGGAGGTATTACCTATTTTGTTTTGACTACACATTTTTTCAGATCAGGAGTTATAACCTTGTGTCTGTTAAGTACCCTGAAAAATTAAGTTGGACCCTATCTGGTGCTACAGAGCACAACTGTTACATCCATCAGTCCTTGTGCTGTAAAGAAAACACACATCATAAGAGAGATGCTTCTGCCAGAAAGAGAAATGAAATTTTTGTGTGTGTGTGTGTGTGTGTGTGTGAGTGTGTGCATATGTGCCTGATTATTGGTTTCACATGGAAACTCATTGTGGCAAAGAACATTGTCCATTTTAGTCCTCTAAAGAGTGAATTTCCATGCTGAAAAGTTTGAGGTTGAAATCTTTCCAATAATTTCTGTGTTTGAAGATATTTTTTTGCTTTTTGATCTGAAAACCTGGTTCTTTTCATTTATTTAGAGGGGGATAGCTTCTACTTCTTAAAAATGTTGGGAAGTGAGGTTTGTATTTATTGCGTAAAAGAGGAATATATGGAAGAGCATCAGACTTCTTAATTTTCTTCTGAAAGGAAAATAACTTTTGCGATGCATCTCAACAAGGATATCCTTTGTGTGTTCCCATGTATAGTAAATATATGCTGATGTTCATAAAATCTGTTTTCCTGATGAATGTTTTAGTATTCTTTTTTTCCTTTGTATTAAGTTCCTATCAATTGGCTTACTGTTTAGGTACTGTGACTAATTCTTGGTTTCTAGTTTCTAATTTGATTACTTAATTAATGGTTTCCAGAGTTCTGGAATGATGGTACTTTTCTAAATGCAATGTAGCTACTGCTGTTTTTGAGTATGGCAGGAAAGGACCGAATGTCAGCCAAATTCCTATTGAAATATTTTAAGAGAAAATGAGGGGAAGAGAAAAGAGAAGGGAAGAGCAGAGAAGAGAAGAGAAGAGAAGAGAAGAGAAGAGAAGAGAAGAGAAGAGAAGAGAAGAGAAGAGAAGAGAAGAGAAGAGAAGAGAAGAGAAGAGAAGAGAAGAGAAGAGAAGAGAAGAGAACCTATAGGTGAGAAGCAGATTTCATCCAGCAGTCAAGGCAAAATTTTAATGGATTTTAGGTGATCTGAATGAGGTAATTACATATTTAAAGGGAGTTTCTCTGTTAGAGTAAGCCAGACTGAGTCTCTCTCTCGAATCTCTCAAGTTTTCAGCCTATGTATTCTACATGCACTGAATGATTTTGCACAGCAGCCAAGCTATAAATTCTGCGATCTGTTATCTGTGTGGAATTACAGTGTGTGAGGCTACCTAGTCTTTTGGGATTTTATTCTTTCAGAAGAGAAAGTGTATTCATAAAATCTAGTCACCTAGTAAAAATGAGGAAGTACTATCTGTGTACAGAAAGCAGATTAGGCTGGGGTCGGTGACTTTACGAGGGCTATTCCAGTATGTTTTATTTAAAAGGCAAAATGCCAGAGATTTAGTGCTTTTGAAAATAGTGCTATGTAAAGCCTGTGTAGTATGATGAACACAATAGATGAACAGCAGTGACAGCAAAGAGCGATTTTAATTTCTTTAAATGTTCCCTCTTTCCATAACAGTCCCTGTGTCACATCATCCTTATAAACACTGCTGGAGTCTCTCAGTAGGACATTTACTCTGGAGAGATGTTTGTCACATGTGGGCTGCCCTCAAGCCAGGAATTCAGTTGCATTTAAGACAATACGCTGAACGAAGGCAGTTTGGAAAAAAAGAGAGAAAGGCTTGAAATGTCCTCAATAAAACCATCATCTTCTGTGCAGGTTAGCTTCACCTAGGTAGTAAGCATCACTAAGCAAAAGAGAAGACCACAGACATTAATATGCTGCATCCATGCTGCAAGAATGATTATAAAACAAGATGCTGAACAGATGTGAAATAACAGGAGAAGTCAGTGTAAAGAGTAGAGGGAAGAGCACATTTTATCAGTCTGTGCCACATGTTTTGTGGAAGCTGATATCTACATCAAAATGTGACCCACCTGACATTTCATCTCTGTCCAGGTGTTTTTTCTCCAGACATGGTAGTTGTAGGTGGATGAATGGGTACAGCTGTAATGTGAGTGATTTCTGTATTTGAGTTCATAGTCATATTATGCTATCTATGAGACTGGTATTGATGCTTGCATTCCCCGTTTACTTCAGAAATGATTCCATTAAAATCAATGAGCATATTGGTCCAATTCAAGGGAAAGGAATCTGGCATCATGTCAGTTGAGAAGTGTGCATGACAATTCACTTGCTCAGGAAAGAGGCACGAAGAGAAGAGAAGAGAAGAGAAGAGAAGAGAAAAGAAAAGAAAAGAAAAGAAAAGAAAAGAAAAGAAAAGAAAAGAAAAGAAAAGAAAAGAAAAGAAAAGAAAAGAAAAGAAAAGAAAAGAAAGAACAACAGTCAGGTTTTTAACTTTGGGGCATGGTTTAGAGTAGCCTGAAAATCTTGCAATATTTTTGTGCATTTTATTGTGTGTATGCACAAAGCACTTGCCATTCTGAGTCAAGAGAATGGGATGTTTGAATGCTACAAAAAATGAGACAATGTTCTGCTACCGATGTTTGCACCTTTGTGTTCTGAGTGCAAAGTAGACTTGGCATGTTGCCAGCCCAGATGGGTAATGTTTTATTCCTGCATTATAATAATATAATCACCTATGAACAGCAGAAGGTAAAAAAGTTGTAGTGTTGCCCATCTTTGAGACATAACTTTGAGCTTCATGCTTTTTTTGTTTCTTATGGTGCCAAAGATGAGAAGCTTGGTCTTTATTTAGGAAAACTTTTAAATCTTGTTTTTATAGAAAGGTTCTTGAAAACAGATGGAAAGACATACATGGACTATATGTTCTGATGTCTTTCAAGATGCATATAATGAAACGTCATCTAACTCTATGATAAATTTAGGATTAATAGTTTGTTCAATGGATAAAATTCTTCTTTGGATTTATTGTTTCATGATGGGTGTTTTTAGTGTATCAAGAATGAGATTGAGGCAATTAATTATTTTATATATTTTTATTTTAATATGTCTCTGTTTCTATCACATTTCTGTGTCTGGCATAGTTCCATACTCAGTGTTTGCTTCAGAGCATTTAGTTGGGCTTCAGTCAGTCCTGAAAAGCTTTCTGCATATGTTTAAATTTGAGACATATGTGCATGTATTCAGTTACCAGGTGTGGAGATACTATCTTGTGAGAGTAAAGAGTACAGGAGCTGCATATTGTCTACCACTTATCTAACAAAATGGCTTATGCCTCCAACATAAATTAGTCTTTCAAATTGTGGAAGTCAGAACCTCACAATCCCTCAAAGTCAAATTTTGATGGAGTCAGTATCTCCCTCTGGGATATACAATACTCTATTTGTAATGCTTTGTGCTTCCACTATTTCTACTTTCACATAAATCTTTTTTGGATACTGTTTATGTTTTGGGTTTCAGATATTTTAGTGAGGCTGTAACTTTTCATTTGCACCACATGTTTTTCTACGGGAATATAATTGATCTATTCCCCTTTGCAATATTCTATATTTTATATTCACTTTAGCTGCCTGCCTTTCTTCCTCCACCCCAATAAATTCTTTATTGCAGACTTTTTTTTTCTCTCAGAAGCTTCCAGATTTATTGTTTCTGTTTTAAAGAAATGCATAGAACGATAATTGGTGAAGGTATTACTGCTTTCAGTTTACAATATTACTAACTAGAATGACATTCATTTTGCCGATAAATGTGAGGTAAACTAGAAATTCAGAATAAAGAAGTTATGACTTTTTTTGTTTCTTTGAGAAAAAGATTTTTAAATGCCCTACACCATGACTTGTCAGTGAGGACTTTTTAGCAGTGAGGGCTTTTACCTGCAGAGAATAAATGGTTCAGGGTAAGAGGTCAAGGACAAAGACCTCCCTCATCTGTCAATATTCAGGCAATTGATCTTCTCCTTTTATTTAATCTCACCAGCCACTTCCCTTCCTTTCCTCTCCTTTCCCCCCGCCTTTTTTCCCTTCCCCCATTCTACTCAGGGAAACTCAATGTTCCTGCTGCCAGCAGAGCTTAGTGTAAGTGTAATATTACATGAATCAAAGGCCCTTTAGGCCATGATATAGACTGGTAATTTATTACTGAAGAACAGAGGCTTTTTTGAAATTTCCTTTAGTTCAGGCAGATCACTATGAATTAACTAGGCAAGAGGGCAGCAGGTGCTCTCATTAAATTTACTGTCACTGCCAGCAGACAGGGAAGCATTTAAAAAAAGAATATGCAGCTGTGCTGACACATGTAATTGCAACCATCCACAGACTCACGAGATGTGTGGGGGTGGCCACAGACTTGGTCACTGTGCTGGAGCTGTGCTGGCACACAAGGACCAGTGCACATTGTGCTTATGATTAGGTCCCTAAAATGGCAAATTGCTTTTACTAGACCTCCAAACACATTGTGAGAAACAAATGAACTGCTGGCAGGGCTGGGCTTAGTTGAACCTCCCAGCTGAAGTGACCTTGAACTTCAGAGAAGTTCACAGCCTGATTGCAGCTTTGTGGTTTTGGCATTTCTTCACTTACCCTTTGTAAAATAACAGCTTCAGCAGATCTCTCCTTGATCTATGTTCTTGGCTCAGTTTCTTCAGCCATCAGATAGTGTTTTGTGTATAACTAGTATTTGAAACTAATGAAATGACATTTTTTGCAGAACCAAACCTATATTTCCCTTAAAGGAAAGGAAATTCCATGCAAAGCTGCCCACTAATGATACCTTCTTAGTTTTCCTTTGTAATTGCTTGTTACAAAAAATACTATAGAAATGCTTATTTTGCACCCCAAACATTCCTTGGGGAAACGCTAACAAAGTAAACTCTTGGCATTGATCCAGAGCTTCTTTGAGTCAAGGCTTCCATTGACTTCAGTGAGGTTTTACATCTGGCCTTTAAAACCTAGTTTTAGCTTTAGACATATGTGTTTTGTTTTCATTACGACTTTTCATGGAAGTTTCACACACATGTCTAAGGTTCTACACTAACCAGAGTCTTATGCCTTGTTGTCTGAGTTCAAAACAATCCTCAAGTGCAAATTTACTGGAGTCACTGCTCTGTATTCAAAATATGTTGTGCTTTGTCTATGGCTGTGCAGCATATGGTGTTTGTATGCTGCACGCTGTTACAAAAAGCATTTGTGTTTTCCCCTAAGTTTCTTTTCAAAATATTTTAACTAATAAAAACCTGAAAAAGTTAGTTTGATTGATTAGACAATTACATCTAAATTACGTAATTCACAATGTGCAACTACAAAACGATATCATTTTTCCTTTATAGAAAGTCTGACTTTTGATTCTCCTTCCTTCCTCCCTCCGTCCCTCCCTCCTTCCATCCTTCCCTTTTCTTTCTCTTTCTCTCTGTCCTTCATTCTTCCTTTCTATTTTCAGAGTGCATAAGTCAAAGAATAAAGTATAGGTTCAAGTTTTTAGTTCCCTTTAATCTAAAAAAGTAAAGATGCTTCATATTGCACTTTTAGTGTGTCTGAGCCTTAAAGCAAATAAAGGGAAATATTGGCAAAATTCTTCAATAGTTTTCCATATGTAAACTTCTTTTCAGGATTATAAATCACCAAATACCTCTATATATAGTCATCTATACAAGGTTTGAAGAAGTTTCTTCTCTCCTGTCTTGTATTTACAGTTTCCCTGGGTTCATAAAGTAGTCTGATGCTACAGAGCTATGAACGAACTACACCACTTTTAATAGAGCCATTTATCTGCTTTAGAGAAGATTAGCATGCACTACCTAGAGACATTTCTCAGCTAATAAGAATAAAATGAAAGCTACTTGAGCACCTGTAATCAAATTACTTTTTATTCCCTAAACCCTTGACAGATTCTGCAAGTCTTGTACTTTCTTAGGTGGGCCTTTTACAGACCCTGGTAGTGTACTGCTGGGATTTTTCCTTTCTGTCCTCTCACATTTTGCCCACTCACCAGCCATCATTTCTTGAGAGAAAAGTGCACCAACCAGCCAATCCACCAACCCACCCACCAACCAACCAACCAGAAGGCTCCTCTCAGGATGAAAATCCCAGCATTTTGGAGGGATGAAGCACCCCACTGGCAATTCCTCTATAGATGTCACAGCCCAGCCTGAAGTGCTGGTGGAACAGGGGCCAAATAATTTTATATGTTGTTGAGGAACACTGCTGCTGCAGACTTGATTGCTCCCAGACAGCTGTCGCAGCAAGACTGCTGCACTTACAAAAAACAAAACCAAAACCCAGACAAACAAACAAACAAACAAAAAACCAAACCAAAACAAAAAAACCCCCCCAAAACCAAACAAAAGTTAAAGTAGGAAAAATACCCATTTAGCGTAGGAAAGTCTCTCACAGTTCAAATGAAAAGCAATGTGTAAACTAATTTTGTTCAATATAACTTGGTTTTCAAGAATTATATCAGACTCAAATTTAGTCTGATGTTTTCAGACAGAGTTCAGTAATTTTAACTCAAAATACTTAAAATAGGTATTCTGAGCTTGTTGTACATATATTTAAAAATTAAATGGATCTTCCTTGTACAGCTCTGATGAACTTTTCTCTTATCTCCACAGGAGAAGGTTTGGTTTTGTCTCATCATACCAAAATGACCTAGCTATGATACATAGATCCATTTTCCAGACTAAGAAAGAAAGTCATATTTTTGCACAAAGTTCAGAGGTTCTTCAAGCTGGAAGCCCATTTAGGTTTATTCTTGTCCCTCTGAAAATGAATTAATTTAATAAATTTTCTATGTGTTTAATTAACATTATTACCAATAAATTTGCTAAATTACCAAGAAGAAAGCCAACAGAACAGACACAGAATACTGCTAGATTAAAAAAATGGCAAGTACTAACTGTTGGTTGAAAAGTTACTGTATAAGCAGATGTCAGGATGTCTTTTCATGGATTTCAGATCAGACATGATGCCAGCTTGATATCAAATCTTTTATTCCCATCTCACTCTCTGTAATCTCTCAGCATGGGACTCCCTAGCACTTGTGCTGACACTGTCTTCACAATGTCAATCACACTCCCATCTCAGGTGAAACTGATCAGAAAGATTCAAGTAAAAAGGACTTCTCCAGGCGTCTCTGCATTTTGTAAGGACAATATCTTATGGACTGTTTAGAAGAAAGAGAAAAGGTTATTTGCTAGCTGTGGGTCTTGTAATTAGCTTTGAATTTAGTACACATGAAATCTGAAAATCTACTCCCACTCCCTACAATAGAAGTTACATGGAAATGCCTTACCTGTCTGGAAAATGATAGTGTGAAGCAGGAATTAACAAATCCTGAGCAAGATGCCTGGGTGTCATCTCAATAACAAAAGCTTTTAGCAGTCTGTTTTATTTCCACATCTTGGACATGCTTTACAACTCCATTTTTACATGAACCCGTTAGATGAAATATCTGATGACACAGTGGCTAATGTGCCATCTAGGTTTTATCTTTCTTATAATTATTTGTTAACTTTTTTTATCCTTTTAAAAATTTTAGATGTATCCTGTATAGTGAGCAGGAGTCAGAGCATATTACCAGCAATGAAATCATTTATGTAACAATGAACTCAATATCTTACTAGCTGTTGAAAACAGACAAGTCCACACTCTTGTCAAAAGAAAAAGGGGTCCTACAGTGAGGGCCCTTTTGATGGGAAGCTGCAGGAAATCTTTGCTTGTTGTTTTTGTCTTTTTTTTTCTATTGGAAATAAAATCTTTTCCGGTTTATTTTCCTACTATTTTTAGCTATCTTGAGTTCATTTTTTCATCCTTTGGGTACTGCAAGTTTGTACAAAACAAAGGGAAAGGGCTTTCAAAATACCTTGCATTGTCTTCATTAGGATTGAAATAATAATAATAGTTCTTGAAAACACATGCTTAGTCCTAGAATGTCTTTTAATGATTTCATGATGTAATAATGGTCTATGAACATCAAAATGTATGAACCTGTTTAATAACACTTGAAAGTTTATTTTACACAATTTCGTTGGAACTTAAATGTCCTTGATGAGTCACCTGTGGTATGGAATACCTAGAGCAAATATTATTAAAAATTTATACAGGAGTAGAAGTGTTATCAAAATCTGGCTGTTTTTTTTTTTTTCCGTGCTGTTAGGTGAAGTTCTCCAGTAGAAAAACCCAATATGTTGCCAGCTACCTCTTTACAGTGTCCAGTAATTTCAGTTTGCCAATACTGAGATTTCCTTTACAACAAAATCAAAAGCCATTGGGCAAAAACCTTAACTACTTTTTGTCAAATGCAAGAATCTGCACCCAAGCCCACACTTTTACATGCCTGCTTAGAATATTTATCTTTACAAATTTTATGTAAGATGCATGGCATTTAAGGCACTTTTACTGAAGAAGATCCTATCATCTTGGCATGCAGGTATCCAAAGGAATATCTGGTTACCATCAATTCATTTAATTTAACAGACGTCACTGTGACATTTGATTTCAGTGATTAGCTCTCCAGATGCTTAATGTTGAAGTGACAAGGGTTTTATTTATCAAAACCACAAATTATTTCCTGAAGGCCATACCCTTCTCATTATATTTATCATACAGATGTCTTAATTAAAATTTCTTTCAAAAGTATCTGTTTGTATGTTCTGTGTCTTCTCTCCCGCTGTGCAAATGAATATCATGCTTTCATGTCTTATTTTTAGGGTTTTGCTGAGGACTATAACACAGAATAGACCACCATTCATGAGGTGCAATGTAACTCAACCAAGGGAATGAACATCCAGATGTTCTCACATCACTCCGTATCTAGAATAAGTATATTGGCATGCCTTCATGTTCCTTTGATCAAAAGCTTCTGAATGCAAGGCTGCCTGATTGACTTCTAACCAAGTTCTGCTCCACCACCAGAAGTCACAGCGTAGCTTCTTCATTTTAACTATTTTTATTTACGTATACCACCTCTGTCTATTTCTCACTCTCTATGGCTTTTCACTTTTCACCTCGCACTGGTCATTCAGAAAAGGTATATAAATCTGTTTACTTTTTTTTGATTTTCAGAGTATTTTACTTAGACCTTTCTTTTTTTCTTCATCTCCCTCATTAAGCATGGTTAAATTAGGGGACTAAGTAAAAAATATTGTGATTTAATAAGTTTTTGAAGTCGAATAATTACACTTATATTTAAACATAATTCTAACAAATTACATAAAAAATAAATTTATTTTTACATTTAAAATTATAAGCATAATTTCAAGTTTTAAGAGGACCAGGTTTGCTAATTACGTATTTTTTTGTCCTGTTTTGTGTATCAGTTTCAATGCAGAAGAGTTCCAAAACATTTTTTTTCCTAGTTGTTTGATTATATTCCATAATAATCACCTTTATAATCTGTGAAATGCAACCAGACAAGAAAACAGAGGTTTAACTTTTCTGGTTGAAACTCAGTGAAAGCTCCTAGACTCTCATCTAGGAGCCTAATAACAGTCGTATTTCAGATCCAGGTGAGTAAGGGATATTGAAAACAAATAGTGCAAGAATTGTAGGATTCAGTAGATTGCAATAATCATATTTACCAGATGTAGAAGGGGGAGAGCACCAGGGAAAAACAATCAAGGTTTCTTGCCTTGAAGTACTTTAAAGCATCAGTACTTTAAACATGTTCTGTATCATTGTGTGACCAATGTGAGACAACATGGTGATTAGTCAGCAACTAAGATTGCTAGCTTTTCCCCAAACCTTGAGAAAATACAAATATATTTTAAAAACCCACAACAAATAAAGCAGCAGTTGACACAATATTCATGTTGTGGAATGTTGAATAGCTTAACCCAAGATGTACCAAATTCTGGTGTTCTGGTTTTGTTTTTAGAGCATACTTTAAATAGATGATATATGTCACTGTCTCATTCTAATACAAATACTTGTGTTAAAATGCACAATTCTCAGGTTTTTAAGTTAGTGTGGGTAACCAAGAAGCATCTATCTAAGATGAGTAACCAGTAAATCATCTCTACTTTAGCAGACCTAATCTTGCATTTTTCTGATACAATTCTTTCTGTGAAAGAAAAAGAAATTTAAAAAATCTTGTCGTAATGCTTTGTCTCAAGGGACTCTCACAAAAGGAAAAGCAGTTTCTTGTTTTTCAGTGGAGCTTCAGTTGAAACTGCCTAACAAATGAAAACAACAGTCAAGTTTATATTTCTTTAATCTTGGTCCATGATGAGAAAAATTTGAATTACTGTTTAGTGCTGTGCTGTATCTCTGATACATAAAATCCTTGAAAACAATTCTGAGTCTTACCTAGTGGGTGTTATGGTCAGCAAGTTTTGAAAACTTCACCTCTATACAGTGCTTGAACATGACACAGATTTTGTGTGAACAGTGAGACTCCCCTCAGTGATGACCAGTGAGTAGGGGACACCTCTGAGCCTTCACAGTTTTGGTGAGAGCCATCTGGGTGTCAGTGAGGTGTGTTGAATCTTATCCAACATATGCATGAATGTGTGATGAAAGCTATGCAAGCCTATTTTAGCCTGCATTTGATAAAAATATATTGCTAAGTAATTCTTTCTGAGAATACAGATAATTTCTTTGGGAATTTGGAAGACTATTGTAGTGTACATTGATATATTGCATCAAGCACTCAGTGGATGTTGCAAGCGGGGCGAGGATAACTCATCTCATGGCAGGGGATTGCCTTGCCTCTAGTTCTGATGAAGTGATGATGTTTCAAGGGACTTCTTATACCTGGGGTTTTTTTCGTTTCCTTAGGTTGTGAATGATTATATGAAAATTGAGAAGTGACCGTCCACCACAGCACCAGTTCCTGCCATATGCTTGTACTGGATAAATGCAGGTGTGGGTTTGCTCAAATACATATGTTTTACTAGGTGCTCATCACAAGACATTTTCTTCTAAGCCTGCAGATGTGGCCAGAAAGAAATAGTTTTTTGAATTCATTCAGATATATGGATGGTAGTTCTAATAATCTCCCTCCCTCTCTCTGTTGCCAACTCTCTTCCGCTCCCTCTCCCCTTACCTTTTTTTTTTTCCCAGGTCTTTAGTCCTTCTGTCTCAGCCATTTGCACTGTTTCTGTAGATACAAGTCTCACACGTCTGCCACATGTGCAAGTGACGTACTAGCCTATCAAAGCCTCCTATGGCTTTAATAGAACCTCAGCAAGTTCAATTCCTACTTTGGCAGGGGATTATTTCTCTTCAGTTGCTTGGTGTAGTACCATGGCAGGTTGATGTGACTAAATTTCTGCTTTTTTAACATCCTCACACATGAATTTTAACTGCTCCCTAGCTGGCTAGTGTCTTTGATTATATTTGGCCCCTCTACAGAGCCTGTGGCCTTCCAGCTACAGACTTCTACTCCAAAACAGATTTGGCATCTCTTCTGAGAGTGTCTCTGCTCCGACTGAAGTACCTCTCTCTCTCTCTGTTATGCACACACGCATATATAGGGTACACTTTCGTACACACATTTCATCTTAATAGCGTCAATGCATTGAGGAAGCAGATGCAGCTCCTCCTATGGTATCTGTCTGTTCTGACAGAATGATAGAAGTGAGACCTTTATCATAAATGTCCTGTATTTTTTATAAAGCTGGAAAGTAAACCTTGATGTTTTATTTCCCCTCAAATTATTTCTCGTCCCTACCTTGAAGCCAGCACACACTTGCTTTGATTAATGCTTTTTATCAGACTAAAGATCCTTTATTCTTGTTCAGTTGCCATATTTCTGGGCTGCAAAACTGTTCTTCAGTCAGCTATATACATAAAAGCACAGAAAATAGGACTCTAATACTAGTCCATTCTGTGTCTCATGACAGGACGAACCATACCAATCTGTTTCAAAAACTCTCCAGTGATGAATATTTGACTATCTCCCCAGGCAATCTGTTCTAGTACTTCACCTTCCTTATCCTTAGGAGATTTTTCCTAATCTAATTTTTTTCTCCCTCATGCAATTTAAGTGCATTGCCTCTTGTTCTAACTGCCATTGATGTGGAGAACAAGGTATTCTCCTCTTCCTTTGTCTACCTTTTTTTAATATATTTGAACACTGTTACCACATTCCCCTATCAATTTTATCTTTGAGCTATGCAATGCCAGTTGTTTTAATCTTTCCCCATGGGTCATGTTTTCTAGACATCTGATTATTTTCAGTTTCTCTCCTCTGGCCTTTTCAACCTTTTTTCCTTTAAGACCTTTTTTTGGATTTTCTATCTTCCACATCCCACCAGCCCACTCCAGACTCCAACATACACAAATACTCCTATAAGGAGGCTGAGGGAGCTGGATATGTTTAACCTAAATAAGAAACAGCTGGAGGAAGACGGTTCACAGAATCACAGAATGGGTCAGATTGGGAGGGACCACAGGTCATCTGTCCAATCTCTCTGCTCAAGCAAAGCCATCCTAAAACACATTGCACAAGATGGTTTCCAGATTTTCTTGAATATCTCCAGACACGGAGAATCCACAACCTCTGGGCAAACCGTTCCAGTGCTCAGTCACCTGCACAGAAAAGTTCTTCCTCATGTTCAGGTGAAACTTCTGTACATTAATTCCTGCCTGTTGCCTCCTGTCCTATTTCTTGGCACGACCAAGCAGAGCCTGGCTCCCTCCTCTTGACACCTTCCTTCAGATAATCATAGACATTGATGTGGTCCCATCTCAGTCACCTCTTTTCAAGGCGGAATAGACCCTGCCCCCTCAGCCTTTCCTTATAAGAGAGATGCTCCAGTCCCTTAATCACCTTCACAGTCCTCAGCTGGACCCATTCCAGGAGCTCCATGTCTCTCGTGCTGAGGAGCTCAGAACTGAACACAGCACTTCAGAAGTGGTTGCTGTCTTCAACAACCTAACACTATGTAGAGAAGACAAATTCTTCTAAGGTGCATAGTGAAGGGATGAGACACAAAGATCACAGATTGAACTAATGGAAATTTTAATTAAACTAATGTCTAGAGTGAGAATGGTAAAGCATTGAAAAAGGAACTCTGAGAGGCTGTGAATTCTCCATCCTTGAGAATTTCAAAACTCATCTGATCAGGAATTTTAACAATCTGGCCTAGACTGGAAGCTAGTGCTGCTTTAATTGGAAGGCTTGACTAGATAATCTTGAGTGGTCATTTCCATCCTAAATTATTCTGTAAAGCTGTGTTGCCTAAAACTGATCATGTTACACTGTGCATCAGTAATGCCCATAGAAGTAGAATCACAGAATAACTAAACAGTTAGCATTGGAAGAGACTTCTGGAGATCATTTAGTGGACCTCATCAAGACAGGGTCCCAGGACGGCAAGTTACACAGGAATGAGTCCAGGTGGGTTTTGAATATCTCCAGAGAATGACACTCCACCACGTCCCTGGGCAGTCTGTTCCAGTGCTCTGCCACCCTGAACATAAAGAAATTCTTCCTCATGTTGATGTGGAATATCTTGTGCTTTATTTTATGGCCATTACTCCTTGTCCTGTCTCTGGGCACCAGTGAAAAAAGTCTGGCACCTTCCTCTTGGCATCTGCCTTTGAGATATTTGTACATATTTATGAGATCCCCTCTCAGCCTTCTCTTCTGCGCACTAAAGTGGCCCAGCTCTTGCAGTTTTCTCCTCATAAGAGAGGTGTTCCAGGCCCGTCATCATCTTTGTGGACTCCACTGGACCTTCTCCAGCAGCTCCTCGTCTTTCTTGATTTGTGGAGACCAGAACTGAACACAGCACTCCAGATGTGACCTCCCCTGACCTGCTGGCTGTGCTGCTCCTGATGCATCCCAGGGCACCATTGGCTCTCCTGGCCACAAGGGCACATTGCCTTCTCATGATCAACTTGACCGCAGATCTCCACAAAACTGCTCTAGTGGGTCAGCCCTGAAGAAGGTGAGGGATTAATTCTGTAGTTATAAATTATGGTCCTCTCATGTATCTTTACATTATATTTGCCTTTTTTGCAATTTCATCAACTAAAGTTCATGATTTCACTATTGCTCCCAGACGTGCCAATAGGACTGCTGTCCCAGAGGCTTTGCATCATTCCTTTATTCAGCTGACTCTGACTACTTAACCCATCTAAAGCTTCTGTGGTTTTTTGCATCCCTCTTTCTTTTTTCTTCAGTTAGGGAGGATTCTTTTGAGTTTGAATCCTGCCCTTCAGAAAGTTTGCACTCCCTACCAGATTTCTTAGTAAAGGATAATTTACTAAACATTTTTTCTCATCTAAATCATTAATAAAACTGTGATATTATAGTAGCAGAATAAATACCTTCAGCTTTTGTCAATCCCTTAAGACAGAACAAAAAACTACTGTCTGAATACAGCTTTCTAATAATTTTTGCATCTACCTTAACCAATTTCATCTCTATGTTTTGCAATCTTGCTATGAGCATGTTATATGAGACAGAGGTGTTCTTTTTGGTCTGCTTTGGTCTTGTATTTTTTGTTTATTTATTTGTTTGTTTGTTTGTTTGATTGGGGCTTTTGGTTGGGGTTGGTTGGTTGATTGGTTGGTTGGTTTTGCTTTGGTTGGTTTTGGTTTTGTCTTTTTAATGGTAATTTCTGATGAGGTGGGTAAAGTATCTGGCTGGTTCTAAATTTTTTTCCTCAGGACTGAAGCTACATGTCTGCACTAAAATTTTCTGTAACTTCTTTTACTTTTTAAATTACCCAGATCTGCCTTTGCCAGTTTACTAGTGTCCTTTATGCCTTCCACGTTTTCTTCATGATCCCAGATGATTCTGCTTCCCTGTGAACCAAGAATGCTAAAACACATCATAGCTATATATTAAAAATCTTTAATTTTTCTGATAATTTAAGGTATTTTCTTTCATAATTGCCTTGATTTTTCTGCCTTTTTTTAAATCCTGCAGTTCATTCATGTGAATGTGTTGATTGCTGGGCTACCATGTTCTGCCTTGATCACTACCAGAACCATTAGAAGGTCTGTATTTTCCCAAAGCTGGGACTTTCTTGCTTCTTGAGACACGTATCAGTATCTTCTAAATCTTTCCTTCTAATCACGTCACTCTTCCTAACAAATGTCTGTTAGGTCAGGTAAATCACAGCTTTTATCTTAAACTACTTCTTATACATCTTCTTGATTGTTTCCCAATCTGTTTCCATTGGTGCAGAGAAATCACAAACATATAACAGTGAGTTCATTTGCTGAACTTACTTCCTTTATATGGTGCTGCTACAAATAGCACTATCCTTCTTGCTTTTAAGGGACTTTACCCAGAGTGTTGCAGTTTCTCGTGGCCAGTCAGCCACAGCCGAAGAGATTCTTCTATAAAACTAGTGAATGTCACGCAATATATGTAAACCCCTTTCATGCCATAGAAACCACCCTCCAACGATGACTTATGGACCATCTTCCCAAAGTCAAGGGAACTAAAGCCCTCCTGGTGAACCATCTGTGCAACCCTGCTTTCATCTATAGGATGAATCTATCCTGGTTTGATCCTTTGACCCTTGATAGAAGGATTAATGAAAATACCGTTGAACCTCTGACTTCTTCACCCTTGCTCTGAGCCCCATGGTCACTTCTGATCCATTTAGAGGCATTCATAGCAGTATTGTTAGCATTCAGGTCTATTGTTAAATCCCATTCACTACAATAGCATATGTTATTGAATAACCATTTTGGAGAGTTTTTCTAAGGATTTGTCATTAGTCTTTGTGCAATAATTATCTGTCCTCGGGGACACTGCAAAATCTTTTTTACACACCAACACTAATGTAAGGTATTAGTTTTCGGTCTGAATTAGTTCATGCTCTGTTGATGCAAGAGTCCTCCATTAAAAAGCCAAGACTGTCTGTTTTCTAGGAGTTGCTCCTCAGTAGTTCCTCACTGTCAGTGTATGAGAGCTGGCTTCTTCACACCATGTAATGTCAAGATGTGACTGTTATGGATGAGTATCAGGGAGATTGCAAAACCTGAAAATTTCTTGATTTGCTTTTGTGGAGATGAGCATCAGGAGTGAAGTCAAAATGGAGAAGGCATAAAGTCTCCCAGGGATAATATTTAACTCACTTTTAACATTTATTTCCTTATTTTTTAATAAATTTCCTATCTATTCACTGACTATAGCAAGAAAATGTGGGAATGTTCATGCTGGTACCAAATTCTCTTCACATCCATGATCCAAGTATATTTAGTTAAAGTATTGACTTCTGCACATCCTGTTCTTACTGCTTGCTGGCAATCAAAATTTGACTGTTTCAGCAAAAGACATAGCTTGTTGCGAGCATCTTTATGCCATAAAGTATTCATTACTGTGGTTTTCTAGCTACTAATTTTTGCCAATATTTTTCTTTGGTATTAAATATACAGGAATGGAATGTATGTGAATTTTTCTCCACTGGTAATAAGGATGATATCAGGGAGTAGAGATGGAATACTCAAGCAATTATTAAGGTTGAATTCCTCTAGGAGGACTCCTGAATCAAAGGGAAGACTTTTTAGTTTAAGATTTATTTTATAGACACTTCACCAACATTTTCCAAATGATAGAATTTATTTCAGATGTGCCATTAGATTTTTGTAAATACTACAAAAAAGTTTTAAATTAAAATAGGATGGCATTTTTCTCTTTGATGTAGCTTAAAATGTTAAACAAAATGACTAATTTAGTCTTGAGCCAGATAAAGTTTCATTCCTTCTTAATAAAATTTAGAATCAGATAATGTATCATCCCAAAGGATGCAGAAGAAAAGAATACCCAAGTTATTCAAACTGAGATATTTCATGTTCATATGTCAAAGGAAATGAACTAGAGACTGTTTATAAAATGTGAATTAGGAAGGGAATACGGTTTTGGTTGGGAACACATTGCTGCTACGTTAAAGGTTGGGCTCAATGATCTTAGAGTTCTTTTGCAACCTTAATGTTTCTAGGATATGCTAGGCTATTATGTCATATTAGGGAAGAAGAATTTTAGTTAGGTTATATGATTATATGTCTATTGAAAGAGTAACCAATTGTGCTAGGTCTAGAAGACATAAAACGAGGAAGAAATAAAACTGAAAATTACTTTAATAACTGAATTCTGAATAACCTACGTGCTCTCAAAATAAGTTCATCTGTTGCTTCTCAAGAGAAGACTGTAGGACAGGAAGCAGGGATGCTGGTCACTCCAACTGGATTTGCAAGAGGGGACAGCCAACAGATATCTGTGAAAAATGGCACTGGTTGCTTTGTTTCAGGTGATACTGAATAGCTGTGGAGCAGAGTCGTGACACACGGCTGTAGAACAGACACCAGGAGGTATGCTACAATCTATCAAATTGCATGCCAGAGCAAGATGGCAGCATTTGGATATTCTATCCAGATAGTGATGGAAGGAATCAACTTGCATTACTGGGGTGAAAAATTTAGTTTGATTGATTTAAACTGAATGAAGGTAGTAGACTTAGATTAGATGCTACGAAAAAATTCTTTCATATGAGGGTGGTGATGCACTGGAATAGGTTGCCCAGAGAAGTTTTGGATTCCCCATCCCTCTAAGTGTTCAAGGCCAGGTTGGATGGGGTTTTGATTCTAGTCTAGTTTGGTTTTCCTGATCTAGTGGTCTAGTGTCCCTACCCATGCTGGGAAGTGAGTGTGTGTGTGTATGTGTGTGTGTGTGTGTAATTAAACGAGGTTCTGAGGTTCCTTCCCACCCATGCCATTCTATGACTGACATTTACATTCTAATGCTGTCAGGATTTAAGTTTCCCAAAAAGGTCTAGAAGTTATTAGTGACAGTTTGCTAACTTAAAAATAGCTACATTCAACACATGGAAACTTATTCGTCAGCTTAGCAGAGTTTTAGAAATAGTACATGTTTAAATGCTGATGCATTTCTTCTGGGCAAAAAAAATGATGATTAAATGCCAGCATTCTTCTTTAAATAAAATATCTGTGTGTCTTAAAGAAGAAAAATATAAGTGGTGACTGAATCCTGCTATGAAAGTATCACAGTACATGCTTCTAAACTACCAATCTGGCATTAGAACAAAAAGCAGGACTGTTTATGCTATAAAATAATAGAAGGTAAGTAGAAGTATCATTTAGAGTTGATCATTAAATCAATGGAGTGGCTTCACCTCAAGTGCTGGGGGCAGTTTTGGGTGCCACGATACAAAAAAAGACATTGAGCTGTTAGAGAGTGTCCAGAGGAGGCCACGAGGATGGTGCAGGGCCTTGAGGTGAAGCCGTGTGAGGAGTGGCTGAGGTCACTTGGTCAGTTCAGCCTGGAGAAGAGGAGACTGAGGGGAGACCTCACTGCAGTTACGACTTCCTTGTGAGGGGAAGAGGAGAGGCAGGCACTGATCTCTTCACTCTCACGACCAATGACAGGACTCGAGGAAACGGCATGAAGCTGAATCGCGGGGGTTTAGGTTGGGCATCAGGTAAAGGTTTTTCACCCAGAGGATGTTTGGGCACTGGAACCGACTCCCCTGGGAAGTGCTCGCAGCACCAGCCTGACAGAGTTCAAGAAGCTTTTGGACAATGCTCAGAGGCACATGGTGTGATTTTTGGAATATCCTGTGCAGGGGCAGGAGTTGGTCTGTAATTCTCAACATGGGAAAATCTCCTTTGCTGTAGATCTTCTCCCTGGTTCCCTTGCCACTGCCTTGGCAGTGAAGTCTGAAGCAAAGGTGTTCAGCGTCTTTGCCTTCTCTGCAACTTCTGTTTCAAGGGTTCCCAGTGTATTCACTACTGAGTCCACATTTTCCCTAGTATTAATTTTTTTATTGATGTATTTGAACAAGGCCTGCTTGCTGTGCTTGATAGATTTAACTTCAGATGGGCCTTGGTCTTCCTCGCTGCATTTCTGCATAACTCTGACAACATCCCAATATTCATCCCTGCTTCCACCTTGTGTATCTTCTGTTTACATCTGTGTTTTAACGGGAGTTCCTCGTTCACCCAAGTCTCAGCCATTTTTGCTCAATTTCTTCCTTGGGGATGCACCATTCTTGAGCCTGGAGGAAGTGACCCCTAAGTATCAACCAGCTCCCTTGCTGTTTTTGTATAGAGCTTTATTGCATTTTCAGATTTTTCCTGTTTTTGTCTAAAAACTATCCATTTGCAAACACATCCACCTCTGCAGCCATCTGCACTGTTTTCTTTCTTCCTTTTTATTTCACTCTCCCTCTCCGTGCCCTTAGTTTCTGATTGCAGCAATCTGCAGGAGCTCATCAGGCTCAGTGTTAACCCCATATTGAGTGTTTCCAAGTACAGAAAGAGAGAAAGAGTCAAGACAGTGGCATACGTCAAACTTCCTTTTTTTTTTATTACACGTATTCACACTCTTTTTGTAAGCATTTCCTGAAAATACATTTCTCCACATTTCCAGACATAAGACTCTCCTAAGCATAACTTCAATTTTTTTATTCTATGTTGATAAGCTATCTCTTGTAATTGATGTGACCTGTATATTACATTAAGTAATTTTCAAATAGACATGTCTATTTCAGTGTTTTTCAAAGAGGTGAATTTTATTTGTAAAATAAAAAAAAAATTAAGATCCTTGTAGTACAGAGATATCTCATGTTTTTTTCTGATTGTATGTGAGATAATATCTTGCTGTGGACCATACTGGCACTTAGAACTATCTGGTTGCAAATTACACTTTTTTTCCTATTATTTTTGCAGAGTTCTATGTTGTTTTTTCTCTTTGTGTGTGGAATTCTTTGCTTCAACATTATTTCAAAGAGGTATCTTCATGCATATCATCCTGATGTACAGTTAGAAGCCAGTTTTAAAAGAGGCAAAAGTTTGCAGACATACTGTTTTGTTTTCTTTGGAACAGTTTGCAAAAATGTCAGCAGATTTGTAGGAAACAAAGCAGCATGAATAAGTAAAAGGATAGTTTTGATCACTGCCAAGAACTAGTGCAGCTTTTGGAACCCCAGGAAAAATAATCCATCTGTTTATCTAACGCAACATTTAAAATTAACATTACAAATCCTCTTCCTATTGTTAGTGTTATTACTTCTCTTATTGCCTTGTCAAAATCATTCAACTTGAAGAAAAGGAATGGAGAAATTTATCCCACAAGTAACTAGAAAAATTCTTAACAATTCAGTAATTGTCTTAAAGAATTAAAAATTATGTATTTAGAAGAGGGGCCAGGCAACCTGCTGAAGAAGAGTTCTGATATAAAATTCTACTTTCTTCAAGTTTATAAACATTGTAAGGGTCATACCAACGTTAAATAGAGCACAGAAATTTATTGTTAAGTAAATAAAATGCGAATTTCTTCAAAAGTCTTCTTCTGTTCAACACACCCAAACTCTATCCAGGCTCAGCCACTATGCAGAGTTCATGCATTTGAATGATCACGCTCCATAAATTGCTACTGTAGAGTGAAGTGACATATGTAAATGTGGAAGGAATAGTCTTTTGTAACTAAATACAGTTGGGGAAAATGACTGTCTATATTCTTAGTCTGAAAACATAGGCAATAATAAGATGGTCAGGCAGACCTGACCACGTAGGAATAGAATTTTACAGACATACTTGGTGTTTCAGAAGTTTGTAGGGGATGGCACAAAAAATGGTAACCTAGAGGAGTCAAATATTTTTGTGAAATGAGCTCAGTTTAATATTATTTTTCAGTCATTAAAAAAAAAAATTACAAGGATTGAGTACACTTACATGTGCACTTGAGCAACTGGCTGATCCTTTCCCTTTGCTATTTTCCAGTTTGCAGCTACATGTTTTATTTTCCATGTGTTGATACAGATTTAAGGAGGCAACCCTTTCTTCTGACCCTTTCAGTAAAGGTTAATCTCAGTTGGGTATTTCCTGAGCCCCAGGCCCTGGGAAATGAGCCTCCTCAGACGAGGCAGTGTGGGGAGGGAAGATTGTCACTGTGGGGCTGCCATGCATGGCATCTCTGGGATTTAAGGGGAACGGTGGGGAAATAGGTAGTGAGCCTGTAGAGAATGGCTGTCAAGTATTGTCTCTGGAAAGCATGCTTTTGTGTTAATCGACACCCATGGCCAAGCTATTCCTTTTACAAGCATGGTCTAGCCCTTAATCACCGTGCATTATAAGCCCGAATGGGACCATTTCCAGGGCTACACACTAGTATTATTTATTAGAAGGCCCAATAAAGCTTTCCTCTGTAGCCAGGCTCCTATTGTATGGTGTCATTACATAAACAAAATTTGGAAGACTGCTTCCACTTACAGACATGTAGCAGAAGGCTTAATCTGAGAGGCCCAGTAGGATGTGATTTTAGGCTTTTTTTTCCATCAACATTATAGCAGACTAAATATTGAGGATGATTTGGGGACTAGAGTGTTTCAGCCAAAAACATTTCTTGCAATAAATTATTTCCCTGTTTTCATTCCTTCACTTTAGAGACTTGGAAGGTTGAGAGTTTTTTATTTTCTCTTTTTTTTTTTTTTTTTAATTCTGTGGAGTCAGTACCAGCATCAGCATCCCATATGCTAGAGGCCTCTCAGGGTTTATTAGTCAGCCTAGGTCAACTGAGATTTGCTGTATTTGCTTTCATAAAAGCTGTGTGTACTATATACTTCTTGAACTGGGAATCTCACAATGCTTCTTATTTGCCTTCAATCAATCGCAGATGCAGAATGGTCAGACCATTTCCCTTTAAATTGACCTGAGGGATTAGAGGAATTCAAAGGAATTTCCAGCTAACTAGTGCCTCTGCTTTCCCTGACTTTATTTCTTGAGCCTTCGAGGTCAGAGTCTCTGGTAACTTAATCTGTCTCTGCTTCCCCCTGATTTGTTCGCTTCCTTCCTTTTGTTTGCCTCCACAGCAGTAACTGAGTAACCAGGCTCAACTCCTGTGTTTGTGTGCTTCCAGAATTTTAAATCAAACAGTTCTGTAATCTGGTGGGAGGAGGGTGCTCTATTAAGAGCACAGGAGTCTGAAATGCTCCTTCATAGCAGTTTACACCCTTTAATTCTACAGCCAACGATAGGTGTAGAATTACATCAAAGGTGGATGTGAAAAACAAGCCTGTTGGCATTGGTTTAAATTTGCCATGCAAGGATCCCAGATTCCACTGAAAAAAAACCTACAGGATTTGGAGAAAGACTGAAAACTGGTCCCAGTGTAGCAGAGTATTGGGAACAAGTGAAGGTCTTTCAGTGCTCATAAAAGCTGTCCTGAAGAGGAGGATTCAAGAAATTCTGACTTACAGCAAAAGATACAAAATCCAAGGAAGGGAAGGGGGAAGCTGGGAAGAGGAGAGCAAGGCCACAATCTGCTTTCAATCACGGATGGCTAATGGCAGTTCTGCATCTTTTGTTGGTTTTTGTTTCAGAAACTGGTCAGGAGTCTTTGTGTGGATTGCTTCAAGTATCAGGGGACAGGAGCTTACTCAGCAGGTGGCCATCTGAAAAGTGGCTGATGCTTTTAAAAATACCTCTAGCTCTTTTGTTCTCTGCCTGCTGCCATAACTTCGGTGTTTCTAGTTTTGACATCTGCTCTTCATCCAATTACTCATTTTGACTAAGTACTTGTAGGGCATGAAAGGGGCTTTTTTCAAAGACTTTATGTGTCATTACTTTGCTGACTGCCATTTTCTCTATAAATCAGTTTCTATCTAAAAAATAAATTAAAAACCAAACCCATTAAACTTCCAATCAGATTGCTGATTAAAAAACTAAAAAAACTGAAAGCTTTCTCTTTTGTTTTCCGTGAATTTTTTAACAAGAAAAGTACTCATAAAGAGTATTGATTCTAAAAAAGAAGTTATTTAAAAATCTCGCAATGCATCAATATGATCGGTGGAGTAAAAATCTTCAAAATATGAAGAAGATTTTTCCAAGTAAGACAGTAATTTTTGGCTTGTGTTTGCCAAGTAAAGGAAAACGAAACCTCTCATCATTACTAAAACTGCCACCTTCCTGTCCAATGTGTTATGGTGATCCCCCAAAAATTAATTTAAGCACTTATTTTACCTGCTTATCCTGATTAAAATGAGGAAAACAAGTAAAATATGAGAAAAAAAATATAATGTATTATTGTCCTGGAATAATGTTGGATTTTTAGATAGCAAGCTGTTGCCACTTAAAAGTTATGATTTGTGTTATTTCGTCATTGTGACCAGACAGGCAAATTCTGTGAGGATGGAACAAAGCTTGAGGTACCTCTGAATCCATCTAAAGTAGCCAGAAGTGTTTCCAACAGCTTTGTCAATATTTCTTAGGAATTGAAAGAGCCTGAAGAAACTCAGAAAAATGTTAAGTTTTAGAAATCAATGGGATTTAAGAACAGATATGAAGAGAAAAAGTAGATGATGAACTCAAAGGAAAAAAAAATGTCAGTCTGGTTTTGAAGTTCAGTCTTATCTTTGCTTGTTCAAGTTTTAGAAAGGAGGAAGAAAATGTTAATGGAGCTGCTGTATCCACAAAGCTCCCTTTTAATCCTGTGTCTCCTTTTTTGCACTGCTCTAGCGAGTGCTCTGTCCTGTCATTTATTGCTTTCTGGTGACAAGAAAGAAAGTGATTATATAAGGTAAATAAAACCTTAACTGAGCGAAATATTTTTCTTCATTTTCATACCGGCGCATTCTCATAAATTGTACAATAAATAAACTGTCTCAGATGAAATTCAAAAGTCTAAATTAGCTTCAGAGTTATTGTGATTGTTTCTAGCAGCTTACAGAAGCCTGTATTCTTTTGGCTTATCCAGGACGCACACCCTCCTGGATCAAAAACGTGGTCTGTCGTTCTTTTATATGAAATTTCTCCCATGTTCTACTGGTGAAGGAGGCACACTTATTAGTTTCCTCAGCAGAGAGGGATTGGCTGTTTTCTCCCATCCATCTCAGTTTGAGAAAGAGGTATTGGCAGTTTAATAAAAGTGACCTCTATCGATAAGACTGCGAACAGAAGTGTGAAGGGGGCTTTGGAACAATGATTTTACTGAGGAAACGTGTGGGGGAATTTACTTGGCCCTCGGAACTCCGAGGCAGGCTAGCAGACTGTTACAGCCAAAGTGGGAAGCTGCACACTGACAGTTGTGCCACACAAATGCATCAGGTGGTGATCTAAACAACAAGTAGAGTATGAGACGTGTAGAGAGAGAACCATCATATAAATTGCAAAAATACGTGTTTTGTAGTGTGCTATACTCTTTTGTTTTAAATGATACAACAGATGGTGGTGCATTTTCCCAAGTCTTCAGGGAGGCTAGATTTAAACTTCAGAGTAGGGAAGTTTTTTCTGTTATTCAGTCTACATTTATTTTGGCTTCTTTCCATCTTCTGATTCCCGGTTATACCTTCATGGACCAAGAAGCCTGTGCAGCTCCATGCTGCAGACCACCATGTACTCTCTGAACTTGTTGCCTTCTGTAGACGATGAAGAGGAAGAGGGGCTGGAAGGGTCACTTATAGTCAGTCCTTGACTTGAATAATTGTGATGCAGGGGGTGCCTGCATCCTGCAGTTAATCATAGCAGTATTTATCTGATCTTGCAACATTTTAAGTCTGTGACTATAATGAAATTGATTCCATAGAAGAAAGCTCGGGACCTGTGTTTTTTATCATGTTGCCTAATCCTTCATTTATGGAAGTTCTCTGGACTTTCTCTGACACGTTAGCAACTTTCTGTTTTACCTGAGTTGCCAAGAAATTAATATTGATGTTTGAGTTCAGTCACACCACTGCTATACAGAGAACTGTCACTTCTTGTATATGAGAAATGATGGCTTTTTCATATGGTTTCATAAAGTGTATTGATCTCTTTTGCCACCAATTTTCTATTACAAGTTCTTTGCTAATTTTGACTTTCCTATTAGTCTTCTTGAGCTTTTTTTTCCTTCACTGTTTTGCAAATACCTCTCTCCTGCTGTGTATCTGTTTCAATTTATTTTCCCTCAAACACTTTAACTTGCCTTTTTCACAAGACTCTCATTTTGTGACTTCCTGCCTATATTTCTGACCCCTCTAGGACACTCTGGTTTATGATCAAACAAACCTGTTCATAGGCTTCATGAAAGAAGAGACTATGCATTTGTAGGTTTATTTTTATTGAATCATAGTGAAAATTGCACCTTGAGGGAGGACTTTATTACATGTAACTACTTAGCCAGGATTTATTAAAAATAAACAGCATAGGAGTCAAGACCTTCCAGATGGGATCTCACTTTAAATTTTGCTTCAAAATATATACAGACTTTTGGGTTATCTACTTATAATTCCTCTGATTAATGAATTTTAGATCTGCCTAGATTAGTTGTTCATTATTTTGGGTTCAGATACTCCAAATGTCTTTGTATACCATGGATTTGAACAGGTTGAGTGTGGTGACTGAAGAGGAGTTTCCCTTCTCCAGGCACTTTTATGTGAGAATAATTAAAAACACCACATAGGAAAGAACTGACCTGTGTCTCATCCTCTGTCATGATTAAGGTCATTACAGCATTTCTGGTGACTCTGCCATTTTTAGGAAGTTAGTTTGTTGTCCTCCAGTGCTAAATAGATAAACACTAGCTTGACGTCATTATTTGTGGGAGTTGAGGGACAACTAGATCTTTGCAGTGAAAGCATCTTTTATCAGATCCTAACTGACAGATTATTCATATTGTAAGAAAAAAAACCCATATTTTTCTCCTGGTATGCTGAAGAGTCCAAAAATTCCAGCTAAAAATTCAGTGGTTTGATTTTGTAGAATGTTTATAGGAAAAGGAAGTATTTTGCCATATAAGTGGAAAGGTTGCACTGAGCCAGGTTTTCATCTTGTTGCATGAGAGTAATGTTAAACAAATTCTACTGATCCTAGTGCAACGACATGGGATTTTTTGCTGGATTCACACTGGACTTACTGAGATCAGACTCTAAATTTCTATTTTTTAATGGACTTTAGGGAAACTATTGGCACTATCTGAAGGGTTTCTGCAACAAACATGAACTGTGTGTATATGACATTTTTTTCTTTACATGTGCATATGGCAACCTTTTAGAGACAACAGCAGGAAAAAAGTCCTTGACAGAAGTGATTTGCAGGCAAAATTTTTTTTTAATTTCTTTTTTTCGCCTAACACTACAGCGTTGGTAAAGCTTAAATAAGCATACTGCACAGCTATAGAAGAAATATTCACAACTGTATTACATCAAAAACTGGAGCTCAGGTAAGCTAAAATCAAAGCCTGTGTCAAGTATATCAAGATCACCATCAGGCTTTGTCTGCCTGCTAAAAGGAGTTTACTCGTGATAAAGGGGGAAAAGGCAGGAGGAAGCAAGGTTTTACACTCATAACTCACATTCCATATCACATAACAGCTGCTCCAGGCTATGTCTCATTCTTTAAATCTATTCTTTACTGAGGAATGAAAGAAAGGAATGAGAAATCCACAGAAGGAGGTGTGCAGTGCGTGTGCAGAGAATCTCTCTATGCTGACAGCTTGCTGTAATGCCATTTAGACATCACCACTATCAGCCAAGGAAAAAGGAGCATGGCTGTGTGCTGTGTGTGCCTTCCCCTTACCCCCTGCACACTTGTGCTCATTACAGCTCTTTCTTTAAACTGCTGGCTAGACAGCTGGCCATGCCTCAGAGGAGCGTGGGGTAAGGGAGCATATAAATTACTGTTGCATTTTATGGCCAAGATAAACTCAAACTGCAGGGTTATAGCCTGAACTGACACACAAAAAAAGAGAACCTTGCAGGCCTCTGAAAAGCAAAGGAAAGGAAAAGGAAAATAAATGTATTTCAGCTAATCTGGCAGTGGTGGGGAGGTGGTGGGGGAAAGACACATAAAAGATAGATCTTCTATAGGTTTAAAGAGAAGAGCTAGGTTAATACTTCTGTGCTTGTAACTGTAAATCTCTAATTTCAAACCAGTATTTTTTAAGAAGCTGTAGGCTTCCTTGTATTATATCATCACTGGATATTTTCAAAGATAGCAAAGGATATGGGGTGATAATTTTCATATTGTGCATTTTATTAAATGAGGCTTAACATACATGCACCTTCAGTTAGGTCAGTGTTTGGATAACCTTCCCAGATGAACACTAAGTAGGCTGATCTACTTGGATCTGTCTGGGGTGGGTCCCTGCCTCCCACATGTGATAGGCTATAGCCTGTTATTTTTTAAAAAACATTCAAGATACATCTGAGTGTGAAAGGGTTATTAAGAAACAAAATATAATTTCATCCATGTTAATTTGTTATTGACTTTACACAAGAAAGAACAAATAGTGGTTCCTAATTTCACATAATGGGTCAGGTTGGACGGGACCACAGTGGGCCATCTGGTCCAGCTTCCCTGCTCAAGCAGGGTCATCTCAGGGTACCTGGCACGGGATTAAATCCAGACAAGTATAGAATATCTCCAGTGAAGGAGAATCCACACATTCTGTGGACACCCTATTGCAGTGTGTGGTCACTTCCACAGTAAAAATATTCTTCCTTGTGTTCAAGTGGAACTTCCTGTGCATCAGTTTCTGCCTCTTGTCGTATTGCTGGGCACCAGCAAGCAGAGCCTGGCTTCATCCTATTGACACCCTCCCCTCAGATACTCATGGACATTGATGAGGTCCCCTCTCAGTTGCCTTTTCTTGAGGCTGAGTAGGTCCAGCTCCCTCAGCCTTTCCATTCACAAAAGAAACACTCCAGTCTCTTAATCATCTCGTTGATCATAGCTGGACCCACTCAAGGAACTCTGTGTCTCTCATGAGCTGAGAAGTCCTTCACTGGACACTGCAGTCGAGGTGAGGCTTCACTGGGGTCTGAGCAGAGAGGCAGGATCTCCTTTGACCTGCTGGCAATGCTCTTCCTAATGCAGCCCAGGTTATTATTGGCCTTGGCCACAAGGGCACTGCTGGCTCATGGAGAGCTTGTTGTCCACCAGGACCCCCAGCTTCTTCTCCACAGAGCTGCTTCCCAGCAGGTCACCCCCAGCCTGTGCTGGGGTCTGGGGTTGGTCCTTCCCAGGTCTAGGATCCTGCATTTGCCTTTGCTGAATTTCAGGAGGTTCCTCTCTGCCCATCTCTCCAGCCTGCTGAGGTGCTTCTGAAGGGCTGCACAGCCCTCTGGGGTATCGGCCACTCCTCCCAGCTTGGTGTTGTCAGTGAAATTGCTGAGGAGGCCTCTGCCCCTTCACCCAAGTCATTGATGGATAAGTTAAACAAGACTGGGCCCAGTATTGAACCTTGGGAGACATGACTAGGAACAGGCCTCCAGCTAGAGCCTGTGCCACTGATTATAACCTCTGGGATCTGCTGTTCAGCCAGTTCTCAACGCACCTCCCTGTCCACTCATCCACTCCACTCTTCCTGAGTTTGCCTGCGAGGACATCGTTAGAAACTGTGTCGAAAGCCTCACTGAAGTCGAGGTGGACAAGATCTGCTGTTCTCCCCTCATCCATCCAAGCAGTTATTTTGTTGTAGAAGGCAATCAGGTTGGTCAAACATGATTTGCCTTTAGAGAGTCCATGATGATGATTCCTGATCGCCTTCTTGTCCTCCCTGTGGATAGAGGTGGCCTCCAGAATGAGGTGCTCCATCACCTTTCCAGGGACTGAGGTGAGGCTGACTGGCTGGTAGTTCCCTCCATCCTCCTTCTTGCCCTATTTGAAGACTGGGGTGACATTTGCTTTCCGCAGTCCTCAGAGACCAATCTGGATCTCCATGACCTTTCAAAGGTGATTCTAAGGAGCATAGCTATGTTGTCCATCAGTGGTCTCAGCACTCCTATGCACATCCTGTCAGGGCCCATGGACTTGTAGATGTCAAGTTTTCTTAGGTGTTCTCCAATCAAACACTTGACCAAGAAAAACTCTTCCAGCATTCCTTTACCCTGGTCTCCTGGCTCAGAAATCCCTGCAGGTTGGTCTTGCCAGTGAAGACCAAAACAAAGGCATCATTCAGTTACTCTGCCTTCTCCGCATCCTCGGTACCAGGGTCCCTACCTCATTTAGTAATGAGCCCACACTATCCCTAGTTTTCCTTTGGTTCTGGATGTATTTGAAGATGCTCATACTCTTGCCCTTGACATCCTTGGTGAGATTTAATTCCAGATGGGCCTTTGAGTTTCTTATCTCAGTTATACTTACTCTGGCAACCTCTCTATATTCATTCCAAGTGGCCTGACACTGTTTCCAGCTCCTGCATATTTTCTGCTCAAACTTGAGTTATGACAGGAGTTCTTGATTCATCCATGTAGGTATCTTGCCTTCTTATCCCAGTTTCTTGCTCACTGGGATGTATTGTTCTTGAGCCTGGAGGAAGTGATCCTTGAATATCAACCAGCTCTCTTGGAACCTCCCTCCCTGCAGGGCCTGTTCACTTGTGATTCTTCCAGGAAGATCCCTGAAGAGGCTAAAATTAGTTCTTTAGCCTCAAACAATCCACAATCTCATGGCCACTACAGCAAGGCTGCCCCCAGCCATCACATCTACAGCAAGGCTCTCCTTCTTTCTTAGTATAAGTTCCAGCAACACATGATCCTTGTGGGATTCTCCACTGCCTGTGTCAGGAAGTTGTCAATGCTTTCCAGGAAACTCCTGGACTGTTTGTGATTCACTATGTTTCTTCTCCAGCAGATGTTAAAGTAGTTAAAGTCCCCCATGATAACTGGTGTTTGAGAAGATTTATTTAATTTTGCACCCAGTGCTGGGTAGGTTATTCAGAGAACACAGGATTTGTTTGAATGCCAGCATGGATTTATGCTGCAGCCTGTAATACCAGGTGCCAAATATTCAGATAGTTGTATATAGAAACTCCAGTCCATTACCTCACACTACTGTAAGTATTCCCTGGGAGTGCCACATAGTTTATGCAACAAAGAGAAGCTGAAATGTATACAGCTTGGCTCCTTCCCTCAGGAAACTGTGCTCCAGTGCCAGAAGACCAACAAAATAAGTACTGGGCGGACTTGTTTTCAAAAACCTATGGACTGGAGCACAGTGTGTGGTATGTAATACTGCTCTGCTGCAAGAAAACATAAAGCATGAAGCTTTATCTTTCAGCCAGAAACCCTGGGACCTGTGGGAGACCACAGTCTAAATCAAGAATCAAAACACTTCCCCAGCACAACTGCGAATTGAAAAGAAGTCCTTGTACTGTGCTGGCAAATATACAGACAGAGGATGAGTTCTAAATGCCTGAAAGGTTCTCAGAACAACTTTGTGACTTTTCTAGGTGGAAAAAATAATAATGCCAGACACATATTTGTCATGCTTTTGTGGAGGACTGACAGGTCAGAAAGAAAGCTTTTAAGAAAAGTAATTATTTATTTGCTGTATATGTATGCATACTATATATATATAATATATATAGTATGATGATGGTCACTTAAATGTGATTATATTGTATGAATAGAATGTCAGAAAGTGAGGCAAAATATTCTACACAATTTATTATAATATGAATTCTACAAAGACAAGCCATTACAATCAACACTATACACTTCAACCAACATGGTACTCTCTATACCAAGATTAGTGACTGAGTTTAAGAAAACCCTTCTGATTTCTGTTCAAATGTCATAGCACTATGTCATGGTTAGAGGAGAAAGAGTGCCAAAGGTGTAACCAGACTGTGTATTCTGCACTCATCTAAACTATTCCTGGCAAACTGTTAATGGTGGGTTTGCAGCAGCTGCCCAGTGCACTCCCCCACCCCTCAGGCTATGAGCTGGGTGTTAAATGAAATAAGGAAAAAGACACAACCCTGTGAGGCAGGGTAAGGTTTCTTCTCCTTCACACCAACGACTCAGCCCTGATAACTCCCTCCAGGGAAGCAGCAGCACAGTCTCACCCTGTTGCATCACCTGAACCAGCAGCTGTTGAGGCTGCTGGGCCTAAAAGTCCAGATACAGACAGAGCCTCTTGGGGGACCGGCTCCAAAGGCTAAGATGCCCTCTTATCTCAATGAGAAAGGCCTCCTCCATTGATCTTGTGACCCTATGGAGATTGGGTCTGTGTGATTGGCCAGCAGCCAGATACCCCCTTGCATCCCTTAATAGGATGGAATCCAGCCCCCTCCATATTCCCATTGGTTGTTCCTGTATGCCCTGCCTCCCTCATGTACCCCTTTATGAGTGGATCCCAAACGGAAATACCTCCCCTTCTCGTCTTGGACACCATCGGGGTAGGATAAACCTCGGTGCCCCATACGGGGAGGCCGCCTCTTTCTCATTTACCTCTAGTGTCTCCTGGGCCGGCCGGCTCAGTGTGAGAGTGGCTGCGTGTATCCAACGCACGGGTGAGAGAGCTGCCTGCGAGGTGCCAAGAAGCACCGCCGCGGGTTCCCTAGCTAAGGATGCCCCTTGGGACAAGCAGCAGTTTCTCCATCGACCACCCACATGGCAATACCGCCCATCCTGAGGAGGTCATCTCTGCTAATGGGCCATAATGACCTCAGTGGCACCAGCAGAATAGCCAGCTGCAATGACCATCAGGGACTCCAAAAATATCCTATGACTCATGGGACTACATCATCCCTTTGTGAAACTGCCCACTCCGAGGGAGATGCTGAACATTCCTGCCTGGATTTTGAGGGTATATAATCCTGAGTTTGGGAACTGGGACACCACCACCACCACCACCACTAGACATCCAGAGGAGGACCTGAACTTCCACAGGGCCACCACTTTCAACAAGACTGCAACCATCACTTCAACAGCACAGCAACCATTGTTTAATTGGACTGCGACTACCACCCTGACCAATAGGGGCCAGGTTGTACTCTGATTTGGTGGGTTTAAACCAGTTTTTCTGTATCATTGCATTTATTGTAATCTTTTGATTAAATTGTAACTCTGACTTGAAATCTCTCACAAGGTATTTGTGTGGAGTTTATATCTCCCACTGGTTTACTTTCACATCAACACACACTAGCACTTCAAATAAGTTCGAATAAGGTTCAAATGTGGAAATATACCTCCTACCAAAACCTACCCAACAAAACTGTTAAAAACATTGAGACTGAGCTGTGGACACTACTTTAACTGAGCAAGGTGTTGAAAACTTCGGGCCTTGTAACAAGGTCTTCTGTAGATGAGATGGAGATTATGCCACCCTCCAGTTTTCTGGATTTTTTTGGTCGTGCTGGTTGCATTCAAGTCCTGGACCTATTTTGTGATGCTGAAAAATGCTGAATTTTAGTAATATGTAAGGAAAATGTGAAAAGGATTGCACTCAAAGGATGTTCAAAACAGCTCTGGGTTGAAGTTCACTGGAACCTTCCTGGAAGGCTCTGGGCCATCCCTGCTATGTGTGCTTCTTCCACCAGCTTCAGCAGCATAGGAAAGGCTGGTGTGCACTGCCTCATTACCTTGCAGTCAGGAGGCTGTGCCCCTGCAATAGTGTGTCCATCATGCTCGAGGTGCTGGAATTCTGTAAGCACAGTGGGGAGAAAATTCAGAGCTGCCAGACAGACCCTTCTTTTGTCATACTGCTAAAGAAAGGACATCTTTATTTAGCAGAGAACTTGTCCATCCCCTTCTTTATGGAAATATAAAACTTATGATACTAACCCTATGTTTTTTGTAAAGGGTAAATTGAACTCAGGTGCAGATTACCTCTCACCTTCATAATCATTACATTCTATAGGAACTGCTTTTTATGTCCAGAGATTTTTCAGAGTCTGGCATAGGATGTCAGCAATATCCTAAACTGGTCATAGATATATATATTGTTACAAGTATCTGACTGGACAAAAAAGCCATGTAAGCACTGTAATCTGTTCTTAGCCCACAATAGTACAGTGTTCATGCATCCTTTCTGCTGTCTGTCATGAGTCATGATTGTTGACAAATACAGGTAAAAGCCTTCACAACACGGCATAAAAGCAGATAGTTTCTTTGTGGGTTTTTTTCTCTTTAAGCCAATTACATAATTAGACTTCCATGGTCGTGAGCTCTTCCAGTTATTAAGAGGCAACTATGAAAAATGTTTTGCATTAAAAAAGGAAAACTACATCGGTTGTCCATAATTCCTGGGTTCTCCTGTTAGATTATTTTCACTATAAACAAGCTGTAATTCTTATCTGGAACTCACTGTAACTTCTGTATGTGAAACAATTATTAAATAGATAAAAATTTTGTGGCTTTATAGTTAAGTAGGGCCTGAAAACTAATGTTGATAAGGTTCTAATACTAACTTTGCTTTGGAGATAAGCTCCATATGACTAAATAAAACTTCTGATCAATAAACAAAAAAAAATTTACACATTTCTGTTGAATTATTTAATTTTATATAAGGAAATGTTATGTGCTAATACTGTGAATTATTTTGCATAAAAAATATAGAACAATTCTTCAAAGGAAATTTGAATTTATGTCATGATTTCTTCTGCTAAACATTAGATTCATTCAAGGCAGCTTTTGACAGTTCGGTTATTTCAACATCTAAAACAAAGCAGTAGCTTTTTGAAGACAACACTGCAATCTAAAGGGTAGCCTTGTGATTGAAAGATACAGACTATTGCCTTAAAAAACAAACCCTCCTATATTTATTTTATTTCTTTTGAAATTAAATGTTTGCTGGAGTGTCTGTCACATGATAATGTATTTTCAAGAGAGGCTGGCTTTACAAAGACTTTGGAGAGTCACGGAGTTATTCTCTTGAGAAAATACTTCCTGTGATGCTAAGACTTACATCAAATTATATCAGAGGTCAGATATGTTTCTGACTTTGCTACTAAATATTAATTCTCTCATCAGTGCTTCATATATTGTTCCTACAGTTGCTCTCCTTTTCCACAATTAATCTCCATTCTTCCACAATTTCATCCTATTACTCTTTGCTTTTTCCCACTTATGCTCTTTAGGTTGTGCTGTGTCATATGTGTTTCCCAGACGAATATCATTCTCTTCACTCACTTGACTCTCCTAATCGTATAAGAAAGTCTAAAATTATGGTCTTTGGTTTAAATTTATTTTTATTTATGAGTTTAATTTACTGAGATAAAGTCTAAAGGATGACCAAAGGGGTGTTGGTATTGTAAAAGGTAGACCAGTTGAAAATCAAAGCATTGCTCTTAATTTTGGATTCCAATCTTCCTGCAAATATACTAAATTTATTTTGAGATTATTTCTGATGACCTAGCATATTTCATCATCTCATATTTATTTTGTGTACATAGAAATTATTTGATTGATTTTGATAGTAATGCAGTTTTGGCAACAACTTTCAATAACGTTACCAGTTTATCCTTTCTATGAAGGAAAGTAAGAGAACTTTAATAAGAAGTGAGGTTATCGTAAGGCCAGCATCATTAAACTAAATAGACATGGTTTTCTATTTTAATGTATTAATTTTAGTCTATTTCATAAGATATCGATATGCAGCTCACCTGGGCTCACCGTGTAAAGCTCCGTTTTTCCTGTCTGTCACACCATGTGAGGCAGCATAAGTATTTCTTGTTAAGCGCGTGAAGATACGCAAATTTTGCAGGTGCTGTAAAGTGCTTTTCCCCTGTAAATGGTAATGATAGAGAAAAGAATGGTCTTTATGAAAAAAGGCACCTGTACAGTAATGTATGTTATTTTTCAAACAGAAATGCAGCCTTTCAAAACTAAAAAAGTGTGTGGTCTCTTAAATCCATCCTAGATGAAACTGTGCATAGCCATAGCCAAAGTATGTCAATCAATACCTTGCTGGCTTTTCTTTGAAAAAGAAATAAAATAGCAAGTACACAGAATGTGGATCAAATTGCTGGAAGCGTGGAGATAGATCAATTATTCACCGTTTATTACAAAATAGAAAAGCTCAACAATTCATAAATAAAAGGTAAGATAAATACCTAAACCATCATTATTACATATGGATTTATTTCTGTCTTTATTACACTTTGCTTTTAGCAGAGACTTTTAAAAGAAAGAGGATATTTTTATGTGAAAAATTTACTGGGGAAAAAATTTCCATTTCCTTTTTAGTTATTTCATGTACCTGAGATTTCACTTTTCCATAAAATTCCTCTAGGATAATGGAAATTTTTCACATTGGATTGCACAAATGTTTTCAAAGCCACTTCCGTGTGAAATGTCATGCTCTGTAGTTCTGATGAGACACTTAAGAGGAATTGTGGCCACATTTTAAATCTCTATCTTGAAGGAAGATAACAGTAAAAGTGAGGAAAGGATCATTATCTAGACCAACTGGCTGTAGAAATGCTCTTACGTATTTCTAATTTGCTGCAGGACTGAAAAAATAAAAATCACTGCTTCTTAAAGAAAGTAAATAGTCATCCTGATACTCCAAGGGAAAATTAATGTATGACTTATTTTTAAACAGAGTGAGATGATGATTTCACAGAGCCTTGTCTGCTTATAGATCATCTCCCGGAGTGTGAGCTGCTAAGTTCCTCAGGTTGGAGAAAAATAGGGACACACTGTGATTTTAGTTGGGCAAGAGGAATCAAACCCAGCTTTCATTTTTAAGGATTTTGCTTTCTGAATATAAGTCTTGAAAAAGCTGGTTGTTTCCTCTTTTTTCTTAGATGAGAATTTTTGTTGTGGATCATGTAGGAGAGGGATGCTGCAACTCTTAAAGTGAAATCCTCATTCCACCTTGGTGGTCTCTTTCCTGAAGGATTAAAGGGTCGGAGTGCAAGGAAAGAATCCTAAACCCCCTCTTTCTAGAAGGATTGCAAAGAAGTTCTTTGTGGCAGGCAAGCTGAAGTGGAAAAGGCCTGCTCATAGACAGACAGCAAGCAGGAAGAGCCACGCTGCCGCTGCTAGACATCAGAGCAGATTGTGGTGCGTAGGGTCTGTTGGGAGGCAGGCATGATCCTAGGGCTACTGTGGATGTGCTGATGACCTCTCCAGGTTCTTGACCGGCAAAAATGAGTCTGAAAGCCATTTTCCTGGCTGTCTCCTCCCTTCTCTGCAAGCTCGATGTTGCCCCCTCTACAAGATGTGGTTGCAGAGGAGATCTGAAGTAACAACAGCCAGCTTTGCCTGACTACACAGATTGAACAGGTTTGCACATAAGTGCTTCTCTAGCTGAAGCGCAGGAGGAGGCATGCAGTCCATGAGGAAGTACCAAAACAAACAGCATACACAAATTCCTAATGTGGGAATCTCCAAACGCTGTATGAATCACTCCGTTAAACAGCCCTTCCTGAAGCCTCAATTTATGTTGTAGTTCATGCTCTAAATAGCTTTGAATCAGTCTGAAGATGAGGCACCAAATTTGTATAGAATTAAGTTTTTCTGGCTGAGCTGAATCACATTAATCTGTCCAGTTCCTCCATTTTGCCACTTAATCTGGAATTTAAACAATATGTGTAAAGTATCATGGCTCAAAGACAAAGCAGAATTTTGAAGCAACCAATCTGGGTATTAAGGACTCCAAATGACAGAGGAATGGGGAAAAACCCCTACATAATAGAGATTAAAGATTTTCTGAAGTCTTTTTAAATAGACTGGATTATTATCTACAAAAGGCAAATGTTTTGAACAGAATAGCAGATATATATTCTTCACAGATTTCAATGCTTCCTGAAATTGTAACCTCTCTCATTATCAGACCATGAAGAAATATTATGTTGGCTGATGTGAGGATTGAGTTTTCAGTGCTGATCTGAAATCTGTGGTAGAACTCAAGTGAAAAATAGGAAATGACATGCAAGTGGACAGCTCTGCAAATCCTAATGCTGTATGTTCTGCTGCTCCTGGGGTTGAAGAAAAGACAGCAAAACCTGTCAGATAGGTGTAGTGATGTTGTTTGCAACAACAGTTGGACACAAAAGCAAATAATAAGTATTGAAGAGAAGAAATGACCTTATTTCTCAAATTTATTTCCCAGAATTTATGATCAAGTTTGCAAATATCAAATAACGGAGCTGTAAAAGGGACAGGTGATTGACAAATCCAGAAACTGTATTTGCATTCATGTTTGCCATGAATTTTCCAGTGAGTGAGTCAGTACAGTTTTTCAGAAGCTGTGATGCCAGGCAGAGCTTCATGTAGAAATAAGACTTTTTTAAAAATATAGTTGTTAAGAATTTCCTCCTCTTATCTGATGCATGCCTCAGTGGATGTCATAATATTTAAATGGTTGCTTACTGTTCGGAGTGTGTAAAAGGCACAGCTTGGGAATGTACTCAGTCACTTGTGCTGAACTGTGAAGCCAAGGGCAAAAGGCAGGAAAGAGTTTCCAGACTGAAGACTAAACTGCTGGATGACAATAAAGATGGTGCTGGAAACAGGCTCACAGCACCACTCTTACATCTTAAACAGATCTTTGTCAGGCACAAGATCACACAGTCCCCATAGTAATAATAAAGCAGCAGGCCTTCTGTTTTTTACACACTTCTCTCTTTGAAGAACTGTTTTTAGGAGTCAAGCCTTCCGACAGATTTGACAAATTTTTACTACTGTGTGTCCAGCACAAACAGTTCTCAAAATACTCAGAGAAGAGCAAAAAAAAAAAAAAAAAGAAAAAAATCTATTAAGAAACACAGAGGTGCTTTCAGATCCAGTCAAGTGAGATTAGTCAGTTTAGTGCGGCTGCATGGCTGCAGTCATTAATTGAGAGCCAAGGGAGATATATTCTACAGAGAGCAGAGCATTTTACAGCGTATCTTGGATAAAACATCTCCTGGTCAGTATTAACTCCCAAGCCTTGTTAAACAGCATAATTGAAAGAAAAATGTCACATAATTTTGCTCCTAAATAATTGATGGCGGCTGAGCACTAGACAAAAGGCCTGGTTCTCCCTCCCCTCTTTAAGGCTCTCCAGGCCATGTCTGCAAAAACCTGCCTGCAGTCAATGAAATTTATGGGGATGTAAAAATACTGTAGCTGATCAGAGAAACAGGCTGTGTACATGCCTTCACAGCTCTTGTTTACTACACTATTTCTATTCTTTTGAGTTTTCATAGACCTGTTTTCTTTTGCTGAATACACAGATATATTCCAGAGAGTTTAGGAAAATACCTTAAAATATAAAAACACTTCTGGCTTGCCTGTTGTGTTTAAAGAAGCTTATGACCTAAAGAAATCTGGGATCAACTTTTCTGTTTGCTAACAACAGAAGGGAAAATCCACAAAATCAGATTACAAGCTAAAAACCAACCAAACAAACAATCAAACAAACAAACAAAAAAACTAAAAAAGAAATTGTATGAAAAACAGATGGACTACAGAAAGAGAGATTATAAATATTCTTTTTTTTATTAATAGGAATTTTGAAAGCAATTAATTTATCTACTTGGAAATAATTTCCTATAATGCCAGGAGGACCTTTCTAACATTTTGCTTTCACAAAGAACCTTATACACAGTATGCAATTCGTAAATAGTTACGAAATTTTGCATAATGCAAGTGACACTTCTTCATCCATTTTTGTCTTTTTCTTTCTTGTGAATTGCAGCTGTTACATCTGTGTCAGTTTCCATAGTAACACTCAGTTTTGGGCTTTACTAAAGGGTGGGAATGAGTAGCTTGAGAATGACAGACCAGGAAATAGGTTTAAAATGAAAAATTATAAAACATTTAGGGTCTATTAGGGGTAAAAAAACCCAAAAAACACGCAACTGAAAAACCTTGACCCCTTTTCAGCCCCTTACACTGTTAACCTAGCCTTCCAAAACTACTCCAAACAGCAGTTCTGAACACGTAAGACATTAACACTGTGACCTGAGACTTGGCAATTTGACGAGACAGTGGTTTCTACTGTGAAGATTATGGCACTGTAACTTGGTACTAAATTTTCACTCTAAAGAGTCCTGTAATTTTTGCAACCATTCCACTTTCTCTCGGAAAGTGATCTTGCCTCAGCAACATGTGTGCTGGAGGCACATGTGATAGCATTAAGGTGGTCTGGGCAGGCACTGGAGTATGATCTCAGCACAGTAAGATTTAATAGTAATCACATGGCAGTTGCACGGGAAAAAAGTTTGTAAATTACGAGAACGCTTCCCCCCTACCTGCCCCAAAGTCAGTTTTAAGGACCAACATCTCTGTCTTAAAGCTGTGCCTATATGTATTTAGCTAAAGCTCAAAAGGATAACGGGAGTAGGAACTAGTAGAAACTTAAAGAGCCTGGAAAACAGAGAGTCTACCATGACTGCTGCACAAGCCCACCCCATGGAGTGAATACTCCCTTGAAATAACTGTTGCTAATAACTTCAAAGGGAGGGAAAATAGAGGAGAGGGCAGATATTTGGTGGTTTAGCAGCTAAAACTTTGAACCTTTCACCTCTGTATCCACACTGAAAGCCCAGCTTGAAGTTCTCAGAAAAAGTATTTTCGACTTCAAAATGGAAAGACCTTACCATACATAATTGGAAGTGATTTAGGATAAGGAGTTAAAATAGTAGTTTTATGGGGTCATGACCTTTTAACCTCCACATTTTGTCATGGTGCTTTTTTACAGCTGGTGACATTTAGTCCAGGGAATAATTTGTCTTGACATGTTTTTGTTTTACTTTGTGTTTGGTTTTGTAGCAGCATTTGGTTTTGCAGTGGTACATAGATGCTCCTTATAAGTGTTTAGATGCTCTAAATTTGATTATTAGAAAGATGATTACTTGTCTCATCTTCTGATTTATTGCAGTACATGAATTACAATGCAAGTTCATATCTAAAATCAGCATTACAAAGGCATGATTGGAATTCCAAGGAAAGAAATTCTCAAACTGACTGAACAGAGAAGGCAGATTGTATGCTCTAACGAATGGCTGCCTGGTGGGAATGGACCCTGTAGTTGTTCCAAGCCACCCATAAGTCTTAATTTCATGCAATCACAGTAGATACCTGTTACCAAACTAAAGCAAATCTTGGGACTGAGCCTAAAGGAGAGCCTTTATTTCCTGCTATCATCCTTTTCATGATATACAGTTGTTGCCGAACGAGATGACCTGGCCTTGTCTCAAGTTGTGCAACTCTCTCACAGCTGGGTTTCTGCGTAAGCAATGAAGACACTTGGAAACTCACACACTATGTGTCTGCAAGTGTGAGCAAGGACTGCAGTTCAGTTAAAAAAGCCTTCACCTAAGTCTTCACCAGAACAGGCTTTCTGTTATATGTAAAAATTAACAAACATATTTATGCATATATACATATCTCTATAAATAAAAGAGGGTTTAATGGTTTGAAAGACATTTCAGCTTATCATGATATGACTTTGCTAACCTTTTTCAGAAACACTGTGATGAGAAAAGGAAAAGCTTCTTAAAAAACAGCTGAGCAGAAGTTTGGCCTTATGAATCATGATAACTGAGGGAAGGCAGGAGAAGGAGAAAGAAAACCAGCCCAAACTCAGAAGAAAGGTGAAGTGCAACAAGATGACTAGTGAAAGAGTTAAGTGCTTTCCTTCATGCAGTTTGGTAAATGGAAGAACACAAATCATTGCAAAGGAAAAAAGGCTCTTGGAAATCTCTGGAGACTGGCTTCACATGGCTAATTTACAACCACATGCAGCATCTGTCACTTTTACAAATCAATGAGAGTGCCTACCCTCTAACAGCACAGGTTCACTGGTAAAGGTTGCTGGTGTCGGCCATACAGATGAGACCTTTCAGGATGTCAGAAAAGAATGTCGGTGACGCACATTAACACCCACACGCTCCTTTATGTCACTTCCAATTTACTTTATCTTAAATTGTCAGCTAGCAGAGCTCACTCTGATATTAATAACTGGAGGTTTGCATCCAAGCCAGGAAAAATAAACGCTGCTGATAGCTCCATGAGACATCTGGCTTGCTCTAAGGAAAGCCAAAAGTGAAAGATAGAGCTCTTAGTCCTTAGTAGCTGCAATATTCAGAAAGGAAAAAGATGGTGTGACTTACAGATGGCCGATGTGTAGCATACAGAGAAACACTCGCATTTTGTCATTTTTTGTAGATGCTGTTCAACAGGAGAGTGATTCAATTCTTTTGCAGTACAAAAGAAGGAGTACAAAAGAAGATGTTAAAGCCACATACTGATATAAAATATTCCCACAAGCTAGAAGTAGTTTCCCCAGCCCTGAGTTTATATTTTTCTATGGTATTACTAGGTATTTAATCCTCTTTCTAACTCTTTTTCCTGTCTTATTGGAGAGACTTAATCATCTTGATTCACTTTTTGAATTCATAGGGTGTAAGCTGAGCTGTGGGTCTTGATGACGGAAATATTATTTGGGTAAATCAACAATGCCAAACTTGTCTCAGCCCAGCTAGCAGGCGGCCCCCCAAAGCACATGTCCATCTCTGCTCTTTGCAAGTACAGGGCAGAATCCCCAGCCAACTGCTGGGGAGAAGTGCTGATGCAGCTAGTCCCCACAGATATACTTCGCTAGGGTTACTCTGTGTGACACTGCAGCTTTCCACTAAGGGAGATCACAGAGGGCCTTGTAGCACTCCCCATGGTGATTGCAGCTTTCTTCTTTTGTGTACTTAATCAGGTGAATAAGACCCTAAATTTTCTTTCTGTCTCCCCCACCTAAGGAGGGGGAAACATTTATCTACAATTTTGACTGAATCTGCATGAGTACCTTGCTTTTGCAGACAAAACTTTAGTATGTTCATTGGAAGGCTTAGAAAAGAATATGTTCCCATTTGGATAATTGTTAAACCTGCTCCTCAAGGAATTTGTAGGACTTGTTCCATATTTTTAATTTTATTAACTGCATCTGTACCCCTTTGGTCATATTGTTTTCAAGATAAAACTTGCAAGTTTTTTCTTTTTCTGTTGGATCTTTTTCATGTCTCCAATGTTGTCTGCCAGTTCTATTACCTACATCAGTGTCTTCCTTTCCTGGTTATTTATACATCTGCAAAGTGCACAGATCTCAGAAACAACCTTGTGGCATCCTCTCCCTCAACAAAGATACCCATTTTTTTCTTTATTTTATTTTCTGTTGTTAATACGTTTTTATTTCTTGGGCTTGTTTCCTTTACTGTCTTACAATACCTCTGGAACTGGCCTTCAACAAGGAGCAAGATTGAAAGCTTATCTGAGAGTTCAGCTACACAGTATTAGCCAGCTCATGTTTACCCACATATTTTAGGTGATTTATTCCAATAAATCTGGTGGCTATACTAGTGGTGATTTCCAGCTATGAAAGTAATATTTTATTTCCAAGTATGTCATATTGATCCCAGTGATCATTACCTCTTCTGTGTCAGCTTCCTGGAGACAAATTTTAGTGGTCTAAAGTTTGACTTTCCAGTATATAATTTTCAGGGCTACCATTGAAGCACCTTTAAAGATTGATATCACGTTTGTCATTCCTTTTCCCTCTAAAAGGTAAGTTAAATATTTTTGACTCATCAGTAGTCACCTTTGGATTGCAGCCTCAATAACAATAAATTTAGCAAATGGATGCATGTCAGGATGGCAAAAAAGATTCAACTATCTGCCATCTTTTAAATGTTAGGAGACAAATAGGAGGCCATCCATGTCCTGGGATGAATCAGGCACAGCATCTTCATCTGGGCAAGGGAGGGGATTGTCCCGCTCTGCTCTCCACTGGGGCAGGCACTGATCTCTCCTCTCTGGTGATCAGTGACAGGACATGAGGGAATGGCCTGAAGCTGAGTCAAGAGAAGTTCAGGTTGGATATTACAGAAAGGTTCTTCCCCCTTGGTTGGGCACTGGAGCAGGGTCCCCAAGGAAGTGGTCACAGCATCAGCTTGACAGAGTTCAAGAGGAGTTTGGACAATGCTCTCAGGCACATGGTGTGACTCTTGGGGCTGGTACTGTGCAGGGAAAGGAGCTGGACTCAGTGATCCTTGTGGGTCTCTTCCAACTCAGCTTATTCTGTGGTTCTGTGACTCTGTGATTCTGTAATTCTGTGATTCTGTGATTCTATGACTGTGGCTAACTACATGTCTACAGAGAAAGTGGTGGCATTTACTCAGACTCTTAAGCTTTCTGTAAGAACTGTCTCTATTCTTGTGCTTCTGCTTAGGTGACTGTGTTTTGCATAGGAAACGTAACTGATCTAGTTGTCAGTCACCTAAACTATGACTGATCTGTGTCAGGTGTTAGATAGGGGGAGCAAATGAGCAGTAAATACACAAGACAGAGACTCCTCAAAATAAGGATGTTGCAGAAGTGATTTACGCATTGCAGTGAAAATGTTGCCGCTGGATTTGCCTCTATTTAGCTTTTAGGCTGGAGTGGTCTCACTTCTTGATGTGATAACTAAACAGAAAAAACCTTGTGGAATTGTTGTTGCTATTGTTGGCAACAAAGCACAATATAGTTCTCCCCAAGGGAAGCCAAACATTTTCTCTGAGTAATTTGTAAAGTATAAAATGGGGTGTTAATGAAAAAACTATGAAGGGCATCTCTGGAATTTTACATTTTGAACCTGAAGGCAAGAATTCAAGCAGTCATTTCTGCTCTCAAACTCCAATGGAGTCTTCATGATGGGGCTTGACAGACACAGGCTACAGAAGAAGGTAGAGCCTGCTCTTGTTTAGAATAGATTTCTGGGATTCCTTATGACATAGCAGTATGTCATCCCAGATTTAAAATTTGGTCCTTTCCTCAGGATTTGCAGCAGTAATTGTTACTCTGCAATAATAAGTAAAGTAATTAGAATAATAAGAATTAAGAATTATTATTTTACTAGTAATGCTTTATCATGACTGTGTATACTGCATAGCAAATACTGGACATTTTGGCCATATTTTCATTTAAACTCTCAGGAATTCTAAACCTGATAGAAGCACATGGGGTACTGACAGAAATAAATAGCACATAGGTGCAATAGAAAAGACAGTTCCTCTTGTCATGTATAGGTGGAGACTAGTGTCGCTTAATTAGTCGGGGTTCCTGCTTTCATTTATCACCAGTGATTTCCAGAAGGACGAAATGGTACGTAACCTATGCAAGATACACAGGTAGATACATCTGCTTAGCAGCTTTAGTGACCGATACTCAGCTTTTACTCAGTTCTCCCAGTGCACCACTGTCAATCGATCAGGCCAAGCTGACAGTCTTAATCGTGCCTTACTGGCTTTGGTTCAAGTCTATAAAAAACATACTTCTTACTTGTGGTTAAAATGCAGAAACTGTTCCCAATTTTTTCTTCTCTTGCACTTACATTAATTAAAATAGATTTGGGGTAAAGCATTGTTAAAAATATTTTACCTCACAGGAAATCAACACATCTGGTGAAATCATACTGATCTGCATTCTCACAGAGGAAACAAACAGCGAATGTAACATAAAGATATTCAGTGAAGTTCAGAGATAAATGCATAATATCAATTTTAGCTATTTCCCTGTCTCTTTCCAGAAGCTGCTGTGCACAGAAGTGATCCTGATATACCATATTGAAACCCATAAATTTCCTGAATTGTCAATAAGTGCAAAACTCTGAAAACACAGCAACAGCTGCTGTGGCATGTAGGAATTTTGTTTAAAACCCATGGGTTTACATGGCAAACTCTACTTGTTTTTTATTCAATCAGCACTTCAAGTACTAGCAATGTTCCAGTTGCCTCATATGGGACAAGTTGTTACTTTCTTGTGCTGGATAACCATCTCAGGCCAAGATAAGTTGCCCTTCAGGCTACACTGTTCATAAAAAAAACCCCAAAATATTAAAAAGAAAAATTTAAAAATGGCCTATTCAGACACAGACTGCTTTGGATCAACAATAACAGCGTTAAAATTACAAGATTTCTGTTTTATATATTTTGGCCAAAAAACATATATTTTTTAGTTTAGATGCCTAACAAGAATGGGCATTGTCTGTATTTCTCAGATCTCTTGCCCAGAGAGAGCTTTACTTTATTGTTTTAGATCCAGTTCTTGCTATTCTATCTTTTTTTCTTAATTCAAAGCACTCCAAAGGGTTTTTGTTTTAGTTTTAGTTTTTGATTTTGTTTCTTTTTGCCTTTTTTTTCTTCTTCCTTCCTTTTATAGTCTTTTTATGTTCTCTAGAGAATATAGACCGTTAAATGATATCAAATTTATCTGTGCATCATTCCTGCTCAGCATGATGCCACAGAAGAAAATGGAAGGAATAATAGACATTGGTCAAGGAGCTAAAGGCTGAACTTGATCCATAATTAAATACTTTCACATGACTGAGGGAAGAGCAAGCAGCTATGGCTGATCTCTTTTATAAGACTCATATGCATTTGAAAGCTTACTTTAATATTGAGGTTTTTCCTGCTATTATTTTCAGCAAAATTTGTTGTGCCCTAGATAAAGAATTTTTTTTTTCTTTAGCATATGTAATACCTTTTAATTTGTTGACACAGAATTCTATGCCAGGAAAGTGAGAATGCACTGAATTTCAAAGAAATATTTGAACAAATAATGCAAGAATTAAACACCCTTTGTCCTCACTCCTAGGAGGCATGAGTAGAAACTGCGCTCTTCAATTGTTCGGGGTGCTGTGGAAAAGAAGAGATGCAGATTGGTAAGGACTGGAAGAAAAGATGCTTCCCAGAAACCCTATGCTCTTCAAGCATTCTTGGGACACTGGCAAGGCTCCTGGAATAGCATGTCAGAGCAAAATAAATTCAAAGCCAAAAGTTAAACCTGAGAAACATATGCAACTGCTCTTACTATTTGTGCTGAAGAAGATGGTCAAAATTGACTTCTTGATAGATCTCCTTGTATGTGAAATTACTTCTCAGCACTACCGTTATCATTCCAAACTTTCATTCTCTAATTCTGTATGCAAATCGGAAATCAAAAGCGTAGTGCAAGTCCGGAAGGCTCTCTCTGACTACAGGTGTGCTCAACACCCACCTTGGAAATGGGGATTCCAGTGAGGTTCTCTCCTTGTAGTGTTTACTCAAGAAGTTTTGATCTTTCATGATTTTTTTTACCCAAGCGCTGCAACAGCCTAGTACCTAACCAAGCCAGCAACAAATTAGATGTCATTCAACACAATGCAGAAAAAATGTGTCATCTCCATCCAGATTAAACAGGTATTAAACAATGTATTTTTCAGAACTAATTGGCTGGCAAACCAAAATACTGTGGCATTTAAATGCTGATGTCCCTGAAATAGTTTTTCATGGTGTAATTCCAGCCATTAATCAAATAACCATAGTCACTCACTCAATTCCCCATGATGAGCTCCAACCTGCTATTGAAAAAATTCAGCTTCATACCAGGGTTCTGCATGGAGCATTGTAATTTCTACATAGGTTTTCACCCTTAATTTGTGTCCTGAGTTCTCCAAAAATGTCTCAGTCTGCAATATCCAATATTACAGGACAATACCTGCCCTGTATCTACTCTACTTCATATCTACTCTCTATTTGGATCACACATCCTTCAAAGCCTGTGAGTAAGTGTGTGCAGCAGTGAGAGAAAGATTAAATCATATAAGTGCTCTTTCTCAGTCTGTGTTTATAAAGAAACATGAGGGAGTCTTCTGCCTCCTAATCCTGGTAATTCAGAGCACTTGTCCATTTGTTGACAGATTTTGTTCAAGGTGAATGATTCTGAGTGAATAAGGATTTTTTGCCTATATAAACCTGGGCAGTACTTTTTAACCTGGCCATAAAAGCCTGTACCATTCACTGGTGTAGCAGACCTATGATGCACATAGCCACAAACCCAACATCTTTTGCACATTAACTTCAGTTATGTTATTATATGATATTTCAAGAAAAAAATTATTGCATGGAAATTGTGTAAAAATTGTGTAACAAAAAAATAGCACGGTATTTCTCAAAATTTTTAACCTTATTTTGCAATTTTTCCTAAAGTATTTTTGGAAGTATGGGCCTCCACTTTATATCAATAGGGGGAAAAGAAAACTCTGGGTTTGAACCCAAGACTCATTCCTNGCAGCAGCACTAGAAAGTTTCGGGCTCCCTGGGAGTAAATAGGGTGTTTTAATTTTTTTTTTTTTTTTTTTTTTTTTACTTCCACAATATTAAATTCTTCTAATGCATCAGAATATTTACCTTGTTACTTCTCTTTTTTACTTGAAAATAATTTACATAGGTATGTTTCCCTCAATGTCCGTTTCAGGTGATACTTGGATGTCACGAACATAGCAATACATTTTACTAAAGAAGGTAACTTACAGTGTATTCTTCATTTCCTGTACCTGGAAATAATGGTACTAACTGGCAGTAGTTATTGTGCTGTTACTGCAATACTTATGAAAAAGCACCCTTTGGATAAAATCATATTGAATATTTTATTAATACTGCACAAAATCTGATTCCTTTGGTTTTTTCCCCAACACAAATTCTGTCATTTCTACAACCCAAATGCACAACGGAGGTGTTCATACATACCAAAGCAACGGTCTTTTTGATTCTGTAATGTAGAAAACATGAAAAAGAATTTTGGCCTCTGGGATTATTTCTTTTTCTTTCTACAGAAGAAAAGAAGAGAAAAGAATATTATGAAAGCAACTACTCAGAATTGATCAGAACTTAAACATGGAAGCAAAAGAATGAAAGGGAAACAAATAATTACAATGACTCAGAAATGAAAGGACTTACAGGAATCCTATGTCTGTGCACTGAGATAATATGACTTTGAAGGTCCAGTGAGTATTTTCTGATAATCATTAATCCATAAGTAGCTTTAGCTGTAATACAATATATCTGATACTGTTGTAAATACTTTACCTGCATTATCATAAGAATTACTTATTGAGTTATTCATAACACATTGAAGCATAAATAACCTGTGAAAACCACTACCATTTTAAGACAAAGCTTTTACAGGACAAAAGGTGCAAAGGCATAGGCACTGGTTTTACTATAATGGCAAAGACATAGTGCCTACTCTGAAAAGCTCCTGCATTTTCAATGTGAATACATAATAAGATCTTAATAGTGTGGAATAAAGGCTTAAGAACAAGGTTGTAAAATATTGTGGTTAGCGAGAGAAATAACAGCAGAAAGTAGGATAATTGACCATAGAAAACAGAGAAAAGAAGAGAAAGCAAGATTAAATAGTAGCAGGGAATCTATTTCTGGAAGACATGGTCAGAAATTATTGTCCCCCCCATTTCGTTTAGAAGAAGCTTAGAAATGGCTAATAAGTGTAAAGCAGGTGTTATGGAAGCATATGATGTGGATTTAAACCACGCTTTTGACCAAGATGATTCAGAGAATTGATGGTGTGAGTCAGAAAGAAGTAAGGCAGACTCAGGTTCTTTTATTTGCTTAAAGGATGATGTGATCCCAATTAAATAATCTCCCATGATTTTTGTTGAGTAGTAATGGCGTTTTCTTCCCCTGGCACTGAAGTGTGTTTTACAGTTTCAGCAGCACTCTGTGTTTAAATCCTATTACTACCTACCAGAATAAACAAGAAGTTTAACACGATTATTTGGGATCTTCCACTTACTTAAAGCTGGATTTGTTACTATATCTATCAATAGGTTCTGCATTTTCTTAGACCATAAGATATAGTTTGAGCATCTGTTAGTCTTTCTGTAATACTTAGGATGCTACTTAATGAAAATTATGCTCGTTTGGGGAGAAATCCTCTCAGAACAGTTTAAAAGGCCTATCTCTAAATATACTAATCTTGAGAGTTGTAACTTTTGGAAGATTCAGGATAGGGAGCATAACACAGCAAATAATGTTGTACAGATGCTTAAGAAGGAGGAATAAAATGTGTGTATAGGGAGGAGTTCCTCTGAAGCAAAGGATAAAAACTTCTGAGCACTTCAGGCATAGACTGCCTCTGCTATCCTTATTTTATAAATTTGTTTCAAACAGAATGCTCATAAATAGCTGTGTAAAACAGGGTTGGCAAATCTCACTGAAGAAAATGCTGAAGTCTTTTTCAGAATGGAAGGATGATATCAAGTGAGGCTGCCTTATGCTTAGTACTAGACTTCAGACATCCTGTCCTCACTGCCTGTGCTGAGCTGCAATTAAATGAACCCCTGGGAAAGCTGAAGTATTCCTATTTTGAGGTGTTTGGAGAGGCTGGATGGATGTTTCTTCTATTTTAAGTGGGTAATGATGTTATAATCTATCATCAGATGACCTTTTTAATGTGACTACTTCTGCTAATTAGGTCCTGTAACAGCGCCTTTTTCTCCTATGGACAGAGTGGTGAGTGTGTGACCACTTCAGGACATGAGATCATCTCAACCCTGTTGAAAGTTTCATGGTTTAATTAGCCAAGTGGCCTGGGGAACAGAAAACCTGTGCAGTGTTACAGCAGGCTGGATGAGGGTCAGGCAAGGAGCAGCCTCCTGTTAACCGTGCTCTGCAGGGTGAGCACAGCCATGATCTTGCACTCTTTCAGCTTATCCAATGGCTCATCCCCTCCTTTTCTGTGCCACCACACTGCCACCCCCCTAAATGCCCCTCCTGGGGGACCCCTGAAGGACCAAAAGGTTCATAAAGCAGATGGATGGCTGATAAAACCCTGCTCCATTTTCAAAATGTCCTTTCCTCCTAGTGGAACCACATTTCTTGAAAGCAGTAGTCCAAAACACCTTGAGGTCCCAGGTCTCACTGATTATTCTGAACACCTCGAGTGAAATTTTTCACTCATTAGTACTCATTAGCTAGTTTACAGCGTATCACAATCATTAGAGAGTACTCATTGCTAATTCAACATCTAAGACTTCTGCAATTCATACAGAGTAAGTTTGTCTTATGTACGAAATCTCTCTTGATAGTTTTCCTCATTTTTTAATTTTATAGTACATATTGTAAATTAAGATTTTTCTCTGTTAATATACAAGTGTTGTATTATAGGTGTTTACTTTTGAAATGATAGGTTTTGTGCAATACGGAAAGAGGAGAGTATGTATTAAAATTTTTCTAGTGGATTAAAGTTGGCTACTGATATTAATTTTCCAGAACTCTTTCAAGCCTGAAGTCATCAGCTGGCAGATGATAAAGTCAGCTGCTAATTTTTATTTTCTGTTCTGGTTCGAACTTCTGGGACTGTGGCTCTTTTTTGCATTTCATTCTTATAAACTATGGCAAAGAGATAATGTAATAATGCACACAAAACTGTTCTTTGTTGGGAAAGCTGCAGATTAATGTGATGAGATTAAATTCAGTACTGAATGCAACTGTGCTCAAAGATTGTTTTAGCTGCTATTAGCAATACTGAACATTTTCTCATGCAAGATGCCAGGATAGACAGACTCTAGCAAGCTTTGCTACCTTGTTAGGACTCCAAGATACAGGTATTAAGATACTTTATATATATAATTATTAGGATACCTTGTATATAGGTATTAGGATATCTATATGAATATATCATAATCCTGCATAGAGGATTTTGATACCTGACTAGGACTGTAGTACCTCTGTGTTTAAAATCATATGATATTATCAGCATGGAATGAGAAGTCCATGAAAGAGGATGTGATGCCGTGATGTGGTCTAATACAGACACTTGCATCAGCTCGGTTATTGTAATAGAAAAAGCAATCCTTACACCAGCTATTGTAACAACTTTGTGCTGTTTATGGTAGTTTATACTGCATTTTTACTGGATACTACTCTTCCAAACCTAAATTTTATTCAAAAAGAATTGGAGTTCTGTTTTGCTTTTCTGTGATCACTGATCACAGAGTTTCATTAATTTTCATTGTGATTATTTTTGAGTTTTATAGAATCGTAAAATCATATAATGGTTTGAGTTGGAAGGAACCTTAAAAATTATCTAGTGCCAACTTTGCTGCCATAAACAGGGACACCTTTTAGTAGACCAAGTTGCTGAGAGCCCCATCCATCCTGGCCTTGAGCACTGCCAGGGATGGGACAGCCGCAACTCTGGGCAACAGGTTACAGTGCCTCACCACCCCCACAGTAAAAATGCTTTTCTTAATATCCAATCTTAGCCTGCCCTCTTTTAATTTGAAGCCGTTCCCCCTTGTTCTGTCACTAGATACACTTATTAATAGTCTCTATCCATCTGTCTTGTAGGTTGCCTTCAGGTACTGGAAGGATGCAATTATGTCACCCTGAAGCTTTCTCTGTTTGTAATAGCACAATTTCTCTGTATGTAATAGCACAGGAAACAAAAAATAATCTTCTACCTTTTTACAAAGAGGTTTTTGCTTTTGAAGGGGAGGTAGTTGACACTCTAAACTGGTTACAGCAATTTACAAGTAAAACTGGCAAAAATGGGTGAGATATGAATTGTATCTCCTCAGTGAATAACACCTATGATCTTCAATATACCACAGAAATTCAGACATCTATTCTGTTAAACTTCTGATTGTTTGAAAATTGGCTTTACACACAAAACCCCCTCTGACTAGTGTATGTGAGTATTTTTAGTGCTACAGTCGTCAGCTCTAGTTAGATATAATTGAAACTAACCATATTATGCTTCAGAGAACCTTAAATTAGGAAGTCAATGTTGTCTTGAAAAGTAGAAACTTCATGTGTCTCTACTACCATGTTCCAGTGGATATAATTGAACCTCATCAGGTGATTCTATTATCTGCGCTAGACCCTATTTTGCAAAACTACATGTGTGAAAAAATCTGAATATCTTTAGATATTACTTCAGTGTTTGAAATCTTTTTGGGCTGTCACCTCAGGAAAAATGTAATAGTTCTGGGCCAGGACTTTCAAAACTGACTTTAACAGTCGATTTTTTTGTCTCTTCAAGTGGGGCCAAATTTTCTGAGGTTTCCTGAAGAGTGTTTTTTGAGAACAGCCTTTAGACATCCTTGAGATTATATTTCATTTAAAACCTACAATCATGGCTTTACCTCTGAAATCCATTACTTTCAAACATCTTTCATCGGTCTTGGTCTAAGTCTGACCTGATACTCATCTGACCCGGTTACTGGTGTTGCTTTGCCTGTTGTTTCCAGTCAGTAGAATGGTACCACTTTTCCATTCTTGAAAAGAGAGCTTTTGCTGGTACAGATTAATATCATTCAATGACAAGGTGATCCTGTGGACATTTTTCCTGGTTTTCTTATATTATTTTTATATTTTAAGAAGCAGATTTTTACTTAATCTCCTTGAATATCATGACTACACCTCCTGCAATATTTCAGAGAAAATTTGGATAGTTTAACAAGTGGTTAATTTGCTTGACATGTGGAATAAATTTACTGCATTAGCATCCTATACTCCATCTTCTATCCTCCAGTCCTTGAAGAAGTGCTGTATGACATGTGCACATTCCAGGTCACTTCTTCTGACACCTTGGAGGATACCAGATATATTCATCTAGAATTTCAGTTTCTTTTCAACATAACTGATTTTGTTTCAATCACTGAAAAATTTCTTCTACAGACCAAGAGGTGATACTTACACGTTCATTTTTGGTACATCTACTGTTCAGGTTTTGTTTTACTTACTTTGCTTCCTTTGGTGTTCCCTATGTACAAAACTTGCATGAAGTGCTGACTATAATAATCATGCTTTTCCCTTTCATCAGGTGATGTCAGTCAGATGAAGTCTGTGAGGTGTTTTAAGCATCGACAAGCAACACAGGACTGACCCCAGAGGGTAAAATTGTAGTGAGGGATGGGGACCAGAAACTTGTGCTTCCCCAAGGCTGCAAACAAAGCTGCAGAGCTGAGAACATTCTCTGCTTGGGCTGTGCCTGACCCCGAGCACTGTGCAGAATAACCACTCAACTTGAAAATGCCGTAAGCTGGGTTGCTGGGGTAACTTACTGCATGTGAAAGATTCTGTTGGGGCCTACATAAAATTATGGCCTATCTTCACTTCTGTTTTTATATATAGTAGCATTAGAGACTCTCTTAGTAATTACATTAGTAGGTATTACAAAATTAAAGCTGAAGCTGATGCAAATCTAGGTAATGATGATAGGAATCTTCCCAGGCATCATATTTTGCTTCTATAGGCACACAGCTATGTGTGTATGGTCATGTATATAAACATATGCAAAATGAAATATGCTAAGTATTATGAGTTTACTCAGTTGCATTCTACTTTAATCAATAATAATTTTCAGTTTAATTTTAAATAGAGATAATCAAATGAATCACCATATTTTTAGAAGGGCATTGCAGATATTATTGTTTAATAATAACATTCCATGTCCCTCTACAAAGTGTAGATATCAGAATCCATATGCATTACTTTTGTCTTACTTGAAAAGTACAAAGACCAGCCCTTCGTGTTCAGTTATTAAGGTTTCAGGTTAATCTCTAGAATTTCATATAGATACCTATTTCCATGAAGTTTTATTGCTACCTTTTACCAAATAGGAATTTTCTCATGACGATAGTGATTCTTGCTCATAAACAAATGTTTGACCAAAATAAATGCCGAAGTAAAAATCCTGAATCTCAATTGAGAGCTCTAATTTTAGACACTCAGTTCTTCAACCTGAAGCAATGTTACTGTCTTTTGTATTGAAAAATAAGTGTTGACACCAAATCTATTATGTAAACACAAACTAAATTCTGTGACTCTTCAGTCCTTTCCTTTTAAGTGTACAGCTGCGCTGGATCAGTTTAGAGAGTTACAGTTAACCTGCAGGAAGTAATATGCAAAAGAATAAGGAAGATCGTGCCTTTGGCAAAATTCTTCCTTTGTATTAATTGCATTCTAAGCAAACAAGCTTATGAAAGAAAGGCAGTAGTGTTAAAAAAAATGAAAGCATAAATTGAAAGCAAAATTTGTTTGAAAAAGATGGAAGAGATTTGATCCTTTACATAGTCTGATGGAAAATTAAAGCAAACAATTATTTCATTTTTGCTGTCTGGTGAGACAGTGATCATTATGAAGCAGGTTTACTTTAAAATCCTGACAGTTAGCATTTGTCTACTTGCCATGTGTATTAACACTCTCCAGTGGAGGCTTTAGTCAAGTGGAAAGAAATTGTTAAGTCCTTGTTCTGTTTCAATTTGATATTTGCAGATTGCCCTGTGGAATTTCACTGTTCCAGCACTGTCATATTTTTTAGAGTTCTATTAAGATTGGTCTGTGCCTTGGAAGTTATTTGTCTTTCAAAGTATATTATGTATTTTATATTTAAATATTCCTACATGGTCAAGTGAAAAAAATCTGTCAATATCTTGTAGCTTCTGAAGTCGCTATCCTATAAAAATTACTGCTTCAATTTCATATTAAGTATATTTTCAGAATTGACTACATTAATTTGTCCTCTGTTTGTTTGTTTTGTAGGAAAAGATACCTCTCCCTCACTGTACATCCCACATCCAAGCCAACAAAATATACTGTGGTGTAGTCTAATATGCCAAAAGCAGCTGTTTCTTGGCATATGCACTACCTTAATTTCTTTAATTTACACCTGTCTCTAAATGAAGGCACCTTAGAAACTACCACAAAGGACAAAAGGGTTTGATTCTTGTGCAGGTTGGAAACAGCTTCAAAAATCAGGACTGCTCCCTCTCAGGTCCCATGGCACCCAGCCTCCCAGTTTGGAAGGAAGGAGCTGATGATGTCCATATGAGTCCCAGTGCCAGACCTCAAGTGGTCTCAGTTTAGTGGTGCCACATGACCAGTGAGGTCCCCCTGGGAGCTGAAAGACACTCAGGTCCAAAACTGCTTTTAGTCATAAGGGTGATGAAGAGGTGGTCTGAAGGGACCAGCACCCCTGGCAAAGCATTCCCAATGCATATGTGTGTGCCTCTGCTTTGGAGCAGATGATGTTTGGTAACTCTCTCCAGTTGTAAAAAGTTTTTTTATTGTTCGGTCTTAGGATTTTCCCCGAGTTTGAAAGACTCAATGCTTTGCCCAATCACGTATTTCATTGCTAACACTAGGTGATCTAACACAATACATCCATTCTCCTAGTCCTTCTCTTTCCCAGATCTTTGTTATGTCTGAGTCCATGAGATAGAAATATAGAATCATAGAATATCCTGAATTGGAAAGGACCCACAAGGATTCTCAAAGTCCAAGTCCTGACAAAACATCCACAAGAATCACACCATGTGCCTGAGAGTGTTATCCAACACCTCTTGAGCTCAGGCTGGTGCTGTGACCGCTTCCCTGGGCATGGACAGCTGATTTGGAAATATCCTTAACTTCATTGAAGAATTAATCTTTGTCATTGTCCTGCATAGGTGGTCTGGCATTCACATTATTTGATAGTCTTAAACTATGTGGTTGCAATACCTTCATCTTCGAGGTCTGAAAGTTCTTTTTTTCTTAAAAGACATGTCTTCATAACTGCATTTTCTTGGCATTTCCTTTGTAAATTCTTTAGGATTTTGAATGGACAGTAATAAGCTTTTTACTGAGTCCCAAAAACTAAAGTTAAATAAATTCACGGTCTCCAATTTTTCGACTTAAATCTTAAAAAAGTTGTAATTATCTTCCTTTTCCTTTATTCATCTAAAACCTTTTTATAGGCTAGTGGTGTTCAGTTTCTCTAATTACATAAAGCTTTTAAATTTTTTTGGAAACTAGGTTAGAAATGAAAAAAACCCACCCAAACCTATATGACTATAATAAGATGAATACTAAAAACTATTTTATAAAATAACAACTTCAAATATTATAAAATAACATATAAAAGAATGAAGATTATTTTTTAATGTTATCTTGTCAATTCAATATAAAGTAGAACTACACAAATTCTCACATCAGTAATTTAAAAACTAACATTTTGTTCAAAGAAACTTGGATATGTCTTCTTCTCTGAAAGGGTTAAGTTTTACAGAGCAAGTACGTCTACTTTTTCTAAGAGTTTGGCATGTTCACAACGTAGACTGCATTAATAGTAGAAACTGGTTGAAAGAAAACCTTTGCTGCGAGTAGTCCCAAAGGTATGAGAACAATATCTCTTGATTTGAATCTAATGTCAGACACATAATTTTCTGATGGAGATAAACTAAAACATTGACCTTTGTGGAACTTTGGTTCAGAGATGATTCTTTTTTATTCAGCGCCGTCAATAATCACATCACATTAATAAAGATTGCTCAGTACAAAGGGAGTTTTGATCTTTAGACCTTTTGCATTGTTTTTGTTTCCCCTTCTGTGCAGACTGTAGCTTTACTTCAAAAAAATACTAAAGAAATAAAAACTGTGTTTGTTTTTGTAAAGTTGTTGTCCATCTTGTTTGATAGAATAAACAAGAGGCGTTTGGTGGTTGACAAATGCCTGAACAAGAGCCATTAGTGTGCCTAGGCAGCCAAGAAGGCCAACGGCATCCTGGCCTGTATCAGCAATAATGTGACCGCCAGAACCAGGCACCTGACTGTCCCTGCTGTAGTGGGCACCGGTGAGGTCACACCTCAAATCCTGTGTTGAGTTTTGGATCCTTCTTGACAAAAAAGGCCTTGAGGTTCTGGAGCGAGTCCAGAGAAGGGCAGTGGAGCTGGGAGAGGGTCTGGAGCACAGGTCCTGTGAGGACCAGCCGAGAGGGCTGGGGCTGTTTAGCCTGGAGAAGAGGAAGCTGAGGAGGGGCATTGTTGGTGTCTGCAACAACCTAAAAGGAGGATGTAGCCAAGTGGGGGTTGGCCACTTCTTGCATGCAGCAGGCAACAAGGGGAAATGGCCTCAAGCTGCACTAGACGAGGTTTAGATTAGATATTAGAAAAAAGTTTCTTCATGGAAAGGAAGAGCATTGGAACAAAGAGCAAACTGCACAACAAGGTGGTGGAATCACAATCCCTAGAACTGTTAAAAAACGTGTGGATATGGGACTTGTGAACATGGTTTACTGGTGAGCACGGTTGTGGTGCTAGGCTGATGGTTGGACTTGATGATTTTAAAAGTCTTTTCGTACCTTAGCAATTCCATGATTCCATGAACAAAATAATTTTAAAGGACTTCTTTGTGGATGCCTTATCACATATTTACAAAACATAAGATAAGCAGGGAAATCACCAATAACACATCTTCACTTTAAAAGGTTTTTTCTTTCTTTGATCTTTATTTCAGATTCGTCCTCATATACAGAAGATAATTTACATTCTCTATTTGCAAAAATGTATCATCATAATACCATTGCATGAAATGGTTTGTGTTATGTTTTTAATCTTTTATGCAGATTTTTTGACTGTATATTTTTTGTTTTAATGTCTTCTTACTTTCAAGCTTAATTTGGTCCAGGAAGAAGTGTTAGCAAAATTACCTGACGCAAAGCTACCTTAGTGATACCTCTAGACTAGATGAAATGAGAAAATTTGAAAAAAAAATCCTAGAGAGTCAAGATCTGCCTCCTAGACTGCTTCAATTACCTTTAGAAACAACCTTTTAAGCCATCTGGATGTCACTTAACATATAAGTATAAGAAATATAGTACTTTCACTTTTTAAAAGTTCATATGAAGATTTTCTTTATTTTCATTCATTTCACCTGAAGTTGCAGTAGCATCTCCAAGTTATTGGGGGCGGGGGGGAGGAGTTTAAACAAACCTGTGCCCATAGGAATTTTTCCAGGAATTCATTCTACATACACATGGGGGGTTTTTTTGTTTGTTTTTTCCTTTTTTTTTTCCTTAATTTAAGCACAAAAAACTACTCTAAGGTATTTTAAAGAAAATACTACCACATAAAATTCAAGTTAATAAATTTTAATGAGGAATTGCTTTGATTTCAAAGTAGTGGATATACAAAATATAAATATAACTTTAAGAATCCTATTCATCCAGTCAGGAAGACAAAATCATCTGTGCAAATAATACATCCAAAAGGTCAAATATGTTGAAACACCTCTGGGTTTACATGTCAACTCCACAGCATATTTTCTGGACCATTTACAAGATAAAAATTACTCACAGAAATTTCTCTACAAATAACTTAGGAGAATAGATGCTTGATCTTTTTATAAAAAAATTTTGTAAAAGTTTTAGCTGAAATGAGAAAAACTTACTGGTCCTTGTCAAGAAATATTTGTCAATTTTCAATGAATGCAAGCAATATCATTGTTTGACATATTTCGCATTAAAATATTAAGATGAGTTTTGGTACATGACTATAAGTCATTCCTAACTCATCTGAAAGCATGTGTAGGCTTACGAACTTTCAAGATCTTTTTAATGAAACTGGCCAAATTCCAAATTTAAAAGCACACACAAATCTATATTTATTTTGGTTCATATTGTAATCACATCCATCCTTTAAGAGATCAAATGCTCTATGTTGGATCATGTCCTTGAAGCTGCACCATTTAGAAGCAAGAGAGATATCCAGTGTCTCATCTGTAGATTACCTGATTCTTTTGAAGTCGAGGAAAATTTTTTGCATGGCAAATACATTTGTAAAAACTGCCTATGCCTGTGATAATATGTGAAGATGTTGACACAGTTTAACTATTTCAGACATTGAATTTCATCTAAACAACACTCATAAAAAGTAAAAGCTCACTAATTATAATTACCCACATTGCATTCAGGAAAACTACAACAATGTGTCCAGTGTCTTTTGTTTCCTTTGTTTTTAATGACAAAACCAATAAGCTATAAATGCTTAAAACTTGTGAACATAAATAATTTCTGTAAGCATACCCTTTCTACTGAGCTGCAGCATTTAGTCTTAATGACATTTTTGTGAGATGTCACAGTTTCTTTTACTTGTTTGTGGGGTTTTGTTTGTTCGTTCGTTTGTTTGTTTGTTTGTGGTTTTTTGTTCTGTGTGATTTTTTGGGGGAACTTTTTTGGTTTTTTTTCCAGAGGGATGTTATTCCTGTGAGGAATAAACATCAGGAAAAGAAATCAAATCCATATTAAATAGTTTGATTTAATTTAAACTCTCACAGAATTGCCTTTATTATTTCAGGTGTTTTTCTCAGTGAAAGGAAGTTCTCTTTGTTAATGAGAGCAGTACAACTCATTCCATTATACCAGCTCTAACCTAATTAATCAAATATTTGCACACATCCTCTTCAGGTTTTTCCAAATAGATTTCTTATCATGGTAATAAAATCTAGTGTGGAATAGATGTCATATCTAGGTACTTTAAGAAGCAAAAGTGAACAGGGAGGACTCTTTGTAATTCCACACTTCAGGGAAGGCTAATTGGATATGTTCTGAAGGCAGGGACAATAAGAGGTACCTTCTCCCATTCATGCTTAAGTTCAGTTCTCAATGTTAGCATGTCACCTAGTTATTTAAATGTTTCCTCCCATAATTGCTATCAGGCTTCATTTATGCATCTCTAAATACTGGAAAATGACAAGGTTGCAAGTGTTGCTGGAAAGATAGTGTCACAAGCCTGGCTTAAAAATTTTGGGAATGTGAGTCCAATATTTTAGGAAATGCAGAGTGGTGGTGTGATTTTTTGCAGGCGGTAGGACAAGCTAGACATTGTCATCAAGCCATGAGTTCTTGAACTTCAGCAGTTTGGCCTTCACAGTGCATGAAAACTGCTTTGTCTAGACAGAGCACGGTGATGTAGAGACACATTTCCTCTGTGAGACCTCTGCTTTAACAAACAAGTTTGTTTGTTTCATCTTCTCAATTTATGCCTGCATCCCATGATTTCAGTTTTGCTTCTTTGCACAAATAAAGGAGTGCAAACATTTCAGGGATGCATTCTGCCTTCCAATCATTCAGAAAACCCGCTAAAGCTGTATTATAGTCATATAAATTGCAATTATGAATCTAAAGGAAAACAGGAGAAGCTCCAGAAAAATGCTGATGCTTAGAGAGGAAAAGAAGAGCGTCGAAATCCACGTGTGCAGCTTGAGATGCAGCTGAGCACCCTGAGAGGGGTCAGGAAGCTCGACCTTAATGACAACGAGTGGAATTCCTAAGTGAAGGGGGACCATGGTGGGTCAATTTTTTTCAGAGAACTTGTGTAAGGAAGAAATTTACAACGGGGCTTTGAAGGGTCACTTGGCTTGAATCAGCTTGGCCAGCCAGTAGGAAATCACACTACTTTTGTAGTTATCTCTGCCATAAATTACACAGCTGCTAACGGAGCACCTTTTACTGAGGAAAGCAGCATCTCCCCTGCTTCCCTAACCCACCGTGTTCACTCATGGTTTTGTAGGAATGCATGACTGATATCGTTTGCTGGAAGAAGAGACCAAGGTGATAGAGTTTGTAAACTACAAACTATTGTGGGTACATTTATTGTTTCACAGAACATTTTTTCACAGTGCATGTAGGCAAGAACCTGTGGTTTTCTGTGCTTAGAAACAACAACTGTGAAGGCTTCCACTGTGACTACAATGTAATTTAATCACAAAGGGCCTCATTCTGCACTGTCTCTTTGTTGAAGCCCAGAAAGCCCTTTCTCTGCAGTCTCGTTGAATCGTCACAGTTGAATCCTGCTGCCATAAAGTGCCTGACAGCTTTACCTCAACACAGATGAAGCAGGACTGTGCTCTAATAAATTATTATCTTTACCTTCAAATAACTGCCTTCTGCTTGAAAAATCTTTTCATAATAATAACCCAAATTAATACAGATAAAATATTTTTTTAAGAAAATAATTTCTGTGGTCAATAAAAGGGGAAGTATGGTTAATAATTTGTACGTGATGCTTCACAAGATGCTGCAATATAGGATAGGCTACCTTAAACTGGTAGATCTTTCATTATGATAATGAGACAATACTTTGTTAAAAAGTATAGGAAAGACTAACAGTGAACCTAAAAAATATCCAGTATGATATGAATATTTCCAGAAGCCTGGACATTATCTATAAAGGCCTCCTTTTTTGAAAGTAGGTGTATTGTTTACATTTCATGAAGATTTATTGGTCAATATGGCTTATATTATTTTAATTGCTCTAAGTAAAATATGCAAACTTTGGAATTGGTCACAAAGGCAGATAAAAGTATAGTTCATGGGAACACAGAGGAATTGTATTTCCTCTTTGGAGATTCCCTTGTTGAATCATGCAGAAACTATTGATTATATTTCAAAGGCAGGGTTTTTTTAAAATACATGCCAGTGACTTCATCTGTCTAGAGCCGTCTGAACTTCAAACAGATTTGGGAAATACAGTAGATAAAAGGAATTTATGAGAAATAAATTATGTTACAAAAATGGCATGAGTCTTTACCCAAAAGAAAGGCCTTTTAATGGAAAAAATGGAAATAATAACCTCTTCTCTCCTTATTGATAATGAGGAAGTTCAGAAGCAAATATATGTATCTTAGTAAATATCTTAAATTACAAGGTTATGGTAATAATTTTCAAATTATGCATCAGAATCTGTCCATTTTTTCTTATGATGAAAATATATTTCCTTTCTCATTTGTTTGTTGTCAATGTTTGCTAATTTAGATTTTCTGTCCTGAAAATGGTCACATCTTCAAAAAGTTGATGTGCACCTCCCTTACTTTCTGTGATGACACGGACAGAAAGACACGAAGAACCTTGAGGAGGCACTGGCAGCTTGTGCAGTGTTCATTGTTTGTGATTAGAGAAAACTCCTGCAGCATACATAACACATGGAACCAAGAGCTTGACACCATGGAGGATATCCTGGGCAGCCGTGTACCCTGCTCTCAGTTAGGCAAAACAGGAAGCAGAAAACGCTGTCCCAGGTGACCACCTGTGAATTTCTGTAAAAATATGGTACTGTGGGGATGAAGACTTCATCTTTCAGAACATGAAAACAATTAATTTCTTGAGCTTAGTGTAAGGGAGAATATCTATCAACTATGCCATTCCAAATTCATTTGGTTTTGTGTCACTAAAAGTCTGTTTTTCAGGGCTATTTGTACCAGCGAATGATTTCTTCAACATTATGTTAGGCTGTCGGTTTGGGAGGAGGAAAGGACAAAAATCGTGGAACAAAGGAAACATGCTGTTGCTCTGTGCAGGTGGCATTCTCCAGTGATTTTCCACCTTTCAACCACTCTCTAGATTTCCTACTTTATCCTCTGAACATTCAGGCAGAGTGAGAGGCTGTAGCAGTATGCTAACAGTGACATTCTCCTGGATCCACACTGACTTGATGCATACATTCTGCTAGCTCTCCCCTTTGGTTTGACATGGTTGACTTATGATTTCTTGGTTATGACTTATTTGTCCACCCAGGCTTTTAATTGTGGAAGATTTCCTTTCAAGTGCCATCCATGTCCATGAAGGTATCTTTAAATCTGCTTTTAGTAAAGTAGGTGGTGAGGAAAACTGACAGGTAAAATTGCCATGTTATTGAAAAAACCCAGACACATGTATTTTTAGTGGGAGGCAGTACTTCACATACCTTTTTATTGACAGGACTAAAATGTGACATTCAACCTTTGCCTTTGTCACACTGGTTCAGCTGGTTTTCAATGCTGTTAAAAAAAATTTAGAAGGTCTTGTCTTCCTGTACCATTAACAAGTATCTGCTGAACTACTAAAGTGGATATAAATGAGTGAATCTCATGCATATTTGTCCAACAACTCTACTAGATGTTATCAAACTACTGCAGGGAAAATGTAATGATAAAAAGTCCCATAACTTCCCTATGACAGAAAGGCAGGAATCTCTCTAGCATCACTTGATTTTAAGTAATGAGTCCAGAATGCCTTCTGGCACCCCAGAAATACAAAAGTGTGTGCTGCACCTCAGTGAAGCATGTGAAAATACGGTGAGAACACACAGCTCAGTCTTGCCCCACAAACTCAAAATCACTAAGAGAGCTTTGGGACCCAAAAATTATTTGCTGATAGCCATCCTAGACCTCTGGCCAAAGAGCAAGATGAGAGGCCAAACTCTGAAAGGCGACATTGTAAGTAAGTCTTGCTTTGGTCTGCCAGGTCTGGAAGTAGTTATGGGGAGCATACACTTCAGAGTTGTACCTTTGATTTCATACCTTGGGCATTTCGGGTTGTTTAATTTAACATTCTGCTGGAAACACTTAAAAAGCAGTGAATCTCCAGCCTTCACTCTGATCCAGGCAAAGTTTTTGATTTTTATTCTCTTTTTTCAACTGTTCTTGTCCTCAAGGTTGTAGCCAACTTTCTTTGTGAGGAGAGAGATCTGTTATTTCCTAAATGAGAACCTATCCCTCTGCATTAAATGGGTGTAATGTAGGATGTAAGAAGTTGTGACCCTTTATAATAGATTTTCTTCCATTTGCTTCACTGAAACTTCAAGGACAGCATTTTGAGTTTTCCTTCATGTTTTTACCTCAGAGGTTGGCATGCTAGGATTATGAAATTACAAAAGCTCTCGTTAGATCAAAAAAGATGGCAAATAAGTACATTAGGTGTATAAAATCCTCCCATTCAACACATATATATTTTACATGAGCACAGCATCACTGAATTATAGCACAAAATCAATGTAATTTACATTGCTTGCATAGGTTTGTTCTTCCTTGCTTCTACTTATTCCCTCCTAGCATAAAATAAAATATAAAATAATTCTTTATACGTTTGTCAAGAAATATACTTCTGACATCTTTCTTATCAAATCAGTCTGACGCTTTTCCCTTTCAAGCCTGACATGCCATTAAATTGATGTGTAAAGATTTTAAAAGCCTCAAAACCCAACTTATTTTACACATTTCTTAATGGTATAATGTAAAATTGGCTTTTAAAAATTGAGACACTCTTATCACATGCTTTAATTCTGTGTCTTCAAGGGGTGCAATGTTTCATCTTTTAATCTGTCATAGTGACTGCTTCACTCATTAGTTGCTGGGTCTGTTGATGGAAATGTATAGCCACTGTAACCATGAAAATTCAACATTCATCCTCCTGCCTGAGGATATGTTTGTTTTGAAACTAGAAATACACTGTGCTTCATTCATACAATATTTACATGGAGCTAATTATGGATACTGTGAAATTTGTAGCTTCAATAATAATGTTGACTATTATACCCAACATTTGATAATTTCTTGGTTTCCTTCTAAAAAATTCTTCTTCTGCACTCAAAAAGTTATACCTAATATGCCCTAAGGAAATCCACTGTTAGTGAGTGTAATGAATCTAGTAAAAAATCCAAAGATATGGGTTTTTTTATGGGAAAGGATTAGAAGTTCTGAAAAAAACCCATCAACTACCTTTGTCACTCTTTCTTTTCAAGAAATTGTATGAGAAACAGAGATGACTTTCAAAGCCTTTGAGCTTGTGTGCTGTTTGATAAGATGTTGGAAATGGCAGAATAATTTCCAGCAGATGCAGCCAGGCCACATCATGTCATTGCAGCATTGGCTTTAGAATGAGTAAGTGTAAATAGGTGGCAGATCTCTAGTGAAGAATCAAGGATATAAGCAACCCTTTTGGGCTATGAAGTACTACTCCTGCTGGTGCAGGTGAAATCATCAGATCCATTCACAAAAATGAAACTTGCTCTGTGTGCAGAGCTACATCCAGAAACAAATAAATTATTGAGGCTGTTTTCTAAATCCTGGCATAATACAGCAACTATAGCTATTGAGGGGTGTAATTTTGTTTAAACGTTGGCTCCCAAATCTCTCTAGGGATGTTTCCTCGTGCAAGCTCATTGTAGCAAGCATATCTAGAAACCACAAAGCTTTGGTTGTCTAAGTAATTACAGTAGCCTCATCAAACTGGACACATTTCTTTTATCATCATAACAAGAAAAACTCTAAAACACAAAACTGCATTTGTATAGCATTAGGGAGTGTAAGGGGTTGAAATCTCCCATATTTTGCGTTAGGATTTTTCATAGTATTTACCAGAGTGATTTTTCACTCTACAGTCTTCTACATACATTTACAGACTTACACCAAGTGAGTAAAAACACACAAGGGCCATAAAATGTCTATTGTCCTGTGAAAGGGAATACAATACACAGCAATTTCTCTTCCATCCCAGTGACTAAGTATATAGCCTCCTGGTAATACTCAATATTACTATGATTACAACTGTAACAGAGTAATATTTTCTTCACCTACATTTCTTTTTGAGGATGAGCCAGAAGTAGTTTGGTTGGTTTTTTGGTTTACTGTTTTGCTTTTCTCTTTTTTTTTTTGTACTTGTGTTCATACTTGAGTGGATGTGTTCAGAATTCCCTGAGATAAAACTAATTTAGAGAAATTAATTTAGCATTTAGCTGTCTAGCTTACTGTTTATTTTTGACTTTTTCAAGGGTAAGCCCTCAAGAAAAGAGCCAGTCTGTGTGAAATTTCTGTCTATAGCAGTGAGGTTTCTCTCAAATGATCTTTTTACCCTGTGCAACACAAACTGCAGAGGAGCAAAGTGCAAGACCATAAGTCATAAGACAGGTCTTCCCCTTTTGTGGAGTTGATTATGCCCTGGCTTACTACTCTCTGGGTCTCTTCAGAGAGTCATGAGATAAACACCCTAAAGATAGTGTTGAGTTTTCTTCAAAAACTCGTAGTGGGTGCTATCAGCCTTGGAGTAAAATTTTTGAGGAACAGATCCCTCCCACTTAGTGGGATCATAGAACTAAGTCATTCTGCAAGCAACCTATTTTCTTCTTTAACCCTGCTTATCTGGGCCTATGCCTTTCAACTGAGCAATTTTTTCAACTCTTCTGGTTCACATAAACTGACATTAGGACAAGTCTAGTCTTATTTTTTGTGTAATAAAAGTTTATGATTTCATTACAGCATTGGGAGTATAACTCAAGAAGCACACCCCAAAATGTCCATCCTGTTCTGTTTCTCACCTGAGGAAGATTTTAGGTAACCAAAAGAGTGTTTAATTTTCCTGAACTAAATTAATTTGTCTATTTAGAAAAACAATTATTGTTGGCACCCCTCACCTGCCATTCTTGTTCTAGCTGCTAGTCAAGGATTCTTTTAGGCTTCTTCCTGATACAGCCTTCTTTTTCCTGGAACCAACAAGTGCTTAGCCTTGAAATGCATTGTTGAAATTTAGTCTGGGTGCTACTGGCTGATCTTCTGAAAGGGACAATGCTAGGACATGTAAATTATCCACAAACTAGTGATTGAAATATTTCATTTGATTATTTTTCTTGCAAGCTGATTTGCATTTTGACATTTTCAAAAGTCATAGGAACCATTACCTTTCTGATGGTCTTACAATGTACACAATGTAGTTTTTATATTCACAAAGATCACAGAGAGCATATTAGTAATAAAGCTAAGCTGGCCTCTTGCATCCCACTCTTTTTGGACAGGTTTGGATTTGGGTTGTGGTGACCTTGAAAGACATGAGAAGAATCTGGAACTGGGTTTGACAGGTATTCACAGTGATAGGATGATTACAGAGAGCTTGCTATGGCTTGACAGACCTGGAATTTTTCCAATCTGCCATCAGCCATGAAGTTTGTGAATGTGTGGATCTTCATGAGCGGTTGCTGTAGACACAATTGCATCTGAAAGAGTGGGAAACAGCTGACCAGAGAGGAGTAAAAGAGAATAGATTTTGTGTTAGAAGTTCAGTAAGGCTTCAGTACCTGAGCAGAATTAGCAGTCTAATACCAGGTGGTCTTATAATAGTTGAGGAAATTACAGATAGGAAACTGGTACCCACTTGCTTTTTCCCTCCAACATTTCTATTTGTCCAGCTACAGCTGACTTTCTATAGACAGACATTGCTAATTATACCGGTTGGAGAGAGGCACAGGAAATAATGTAGTCCTCAGAGATTTGCCTCACATTTGTGTTCTCTGGTTGTGGCATCATTAAAAGCACTAATGAAGTCCCTCTGAATTTGGGGCACTACTTAGATATAGCCTTTCACTGAAGAGGAATTCAGAAAAAAGAAACGCAAAAATAATCCACATCCAGTGTAGAATTTTCCTTCGGGGAAGTCTCAAGTAATTGTGTGTTATATGTGTCTCTCCAGCCAATTATAGGCATTCACTCAGCTGCTTGTGTCTGAATTTGTCAGGTTTCTAATGTAATATATAAATCTGTTCCTGCTTGACTCCAAAACCACAGCTGGTTTTGATCAGACTCCTATAAAAAGGAAACTTCAATTAGCAGTGATCCAAACATATTCTGGAGGTATATTTTTACGGCTGCTTGACGAATAGCACTCTTTGTTCGTAAGGGTGCGTGTGACTCTCAAATGCAAGGCAGCCAGAACTGTGAGTCATCACCACAAGCACAGTACTTTGTTGCAGAGGTCACATTCTGCCAAAACCAGAGGAATTAGCTAGCCAGATTGAATTAGCGGTTGAAACACATTAATTTATGCTACATAAATGTTATTGTGGCCCTGTGGGCAAGTACTTAGGTCATATGCTTTATGAACTATTTGCACCGAGAGGGCTTTCCAGCTGTAAATCAGCTTCGAAGCACAGTTTTGCAAAGCGTTCATGGCTCCGCGCTGTACTCCCCCCTGTCCACACTGATTCCATCTCTTGGCACACTGATTGCTCGCCATTCTGCACGTGCTTTACAGGATTTCCTGCAAGAGGAGTGGATCAGCAGCCAGAGCAGAGCGGAGGCTGGGTCTGGTCGAGAAGTTGAGCCCTGGCCAGTCGCCGATGACGCTTGTGGGCAGCTGTGGGTTTGTGGCTCCAGGCGTCTGGCAGCAGGCAGGGCTGCTGGAGTTGGTGCAGCTGTGTGGTAAATGGAAACCTTGGTATCTGAAGCGCACATACAACCCAGCCCTTGACAAGGCCGTTTCACTTCTGGGGGAGGAGGGGAATTAGATACACTTTTGGCCACATTATTTCAGAGTGAGAAAAAGTAGAAGTGTTTTCTCGCTTCAAATTATGGTAACTGAGGACACATGCCAAGAAAGAATTATGCATAAAGATAGTGTTTTAACTTGTTTTTATGTGTTTGGATATGTCTCTGCCAAAAATCTGACAGACCCTCATTGTTGCAGCTTTTTCATCATGAAGCCACTGACTGCACCCAGCAAACATTTCATAAATAATGAAGTAATTGGGGGCATTTAGTGTTGTCTGATCGTGTCAGCAGTTGCATGTAACACACTCTACTTTCAAGCAAGCCAGGTAAATGCTACAGTGATGTGAGAAGGGAGGCAGTGTTTGTCTCCAGAGGGGAATGGTCTTTTTAAAAAAACATATTTCACTCAAACCAGTAATTCCTTTTTTTTTTTTTTTTTTTTTGGGGTTGTGCCTGCCTTTGCACGAAGGATTGTTTGTTTTACTATTCATTTTTGTTCAGCTCAGCAAGCAGCTCCACTCCCTTGTACCACTGCTACTGTGATGCTGAATCACACTGCACATACATCTTCCCCCACAGAGTGCCACAACACGTCTCCTCTTGTTTTTAGATGTGATACAGCCAGCACCTTTATTGGGTATCTCCAATGCTGCTGTTCTCAAGGACACAACAACCCTGTTTCAGACTCCAGACTGCAACCACTTTTACACAGGCTCCCTGGTTTCTGGGCTTGTTGATTTAGGAATCTTGGACATTAATCATCTCGCACAAATGACATTTTACTTCATGCTGAATATTTCAGCAGGATCACAAAAATAATGTTTTTATAACATTAAATATTCATAAAATCGTGCTAAAATAGTTAAGGGGATGTGAAATAGATGAAGATTTGAAAGCATAAATATTTAATATTTTAATAGCTTTTCATATGAATTTTTTTCATGAGCCTAGTGCTGTTACCATACATCTGTTATTTGAATAGGGAAACTATTATTCTTTTAAGTGTTTTCTATTATAAATGAAAACGTTTACTCTACTTAATAGCAATTTTGTTTTGCTTAGCTTATGAAAAAGAAAAAATATTGAGGTCTGAGAACTGCCAGCCCTGTTTGTATGAGTGATGTCCATTCACCCAGCTGCTGAAACACTCCAGTGTTGACGGCTTTTAGTGCAGGATCCCATTTACCACTACGGGATTGCAAAATGGCTATTAAAACTCCCAGAGTGTAATTTTTCTGCATAAATATCTTTTTCTAGAAAGTAAATAAATGATCACCCAAAGTGAGGTTGATTTTCAGCAATGATGAATCCATATGTTTCACATTAAACCTGTCTTCCGAAAACTCATGACGGGAAGAAAAGCCTTTATCAGTGACTAAAGAAATTTTTGTGAGACTTATGTGAGTTTTTCCTTTTCTTTTTTTTCTTTCAAATATATCTCCCTTCTATGTGTGAAACTAGAACCTCTGCACGTAGCGTGAGGTGGCAATGGTTATGTGTTTCCTAAGAAATTGTTTCATCAATAGCAGCGCTAGACTAGATGTTTGCTATGTTTCGTTAATTGAGTTAAGGAAGTAGGGATATTTATGACAATTATTTGAGAAGCTGCGTGAAAAGATAGCTAGGCAAACGTCTATAATCCACTTATACCTCACAGAAGCCAAAGGGTTGAAGAAGCCTATTAAACAAGCTATACGCCTGTCTGTTTGGAGGAGCTGTTAAATCATGAATCTCTGCACAGTACCTGAGGCAAGTCTGTTAAGAAAGTTGTTTTGTAGCAGATTTCTGTTCTATTAAGGACGGACATAAAGTAGAATAATTTAAAATGTGTCAATAACTCAAGGCAAAAATGCTTAATGCAAGAAGCAACATCTTCTTAACTTGTAGGCAAGCATGCCCAGTGGTAACTAGTAGGTGGAATGCTACTCATGGGATCAGAAATAATTTTTTAGATAGATTATGTGGAAGGTTTTTAACAAAAATATGCCACCATGGTTTGTTATTGTGGTGTCTCTCTGAAATCCAGATTTCGGCTTTAAAAACTGAAATAATAATTATTATCTCTCACCTTTTCCTAGGAGAGAGGCTGAAAACTTGTCTCCATTTTCGGCTGGCTGAATCTACCGCATGGAGGCATTTTCACATTTTGTTATTGGGAGGGAATGCACTGTTCTTCACCTCTCCTGGGGTTCTTCTTCATGCTTCTTGGTGGGGTCTCTGCAACGCAGTGCACTGACAAGCGTAGGTGGTGATGGCAGTTTAACATGGAGTTTCATGGATTCTGATGATTTGCTTCATGCTCACTCTCACTGATGGAGTCACGGTGCCCTCAGCCCCATCCTCAGCCCCAAACCATCCATCAGTTTCTACTGCCTGATGAGTAGACTCGATGTGTGCTACGGTCTGTTTCTCATGGCACACCCCCACGGATTCGTGAACAAACAACGTTAATTCGGCCCAAGTTCTCCTCTTTTAGCTGCCATTGCATCCATGGCAGAGGTTTCTCCAAAGCCGTGCTGTTGAGCAGGACTATGCCCTGCTCCTGCTTGGGACTGGCAGGTGTGCACCAGAGAGAGCGTGCAACGTGGGCCAGGCCTGTGGAGTGCCTTCCGAGCGGTAAACACAGACAGAGGAGGAAAAACACACACATATATATATATATATTATTCAACAGATAGGTTTTACCGGTTGTCTCCCAGGGATAAAATCATCTGTCCTGACTTTGTGTTCCCCTTTTCAGAATCAATGTTTTCCACTTCCTGGCTGTAACATGTCCCATGGCACTCTCTTCAGTTGTATTTGCTCTGTGCTCTTCCTGATGCTTCTCATGGATATCGTTCAAATGGGGAGAGAAAAACAGGCCAAGGTATAGGCTAAAAAAGAGTGGGAAAGAAAAGGTAGGAGGCCTGTGCTAATAGTTATACTTGAATCATCTAGAGACAGAGCAGAAGCTTTAATTAAATGCTCTATATTTAGTAATTTTTTGGCAGTTAAGATTGATTTATTATGTGTTACATCTGGTCTTGATTTACTGCATTGCATTTATACTACTGTTTTGTTTTTGTCGCTTATGTGCTGCATATTAGTCATGAGTTCTTGTGGTTTGCAGTTTTTGAGTTACATTGTGCAAAACACTCATTCTACAACTTGAAACCAGGTGTTTCAATATGAAAGCAAATCACTCCAAGATTTACACAAACCACTGGTTTAGCAACCCATAGAGTTTGTCAAAATGTACTTGTTTTTAGAGTTTTTTTCTAAAAATGACGGTGTCTCTCTGCAATAAATTTTAAGATAGGCATGTTTATAATTTGTAATATAGCTATTCTTGTAATTATGTATCATATCGATTGAATGTGTTTGTGTTATTTAATACACTTGCCTTGAATTCTATGCCAATAATTTCAACTCCTAGACAAAATCAAAAATCTTAAAAATTCTAATTGTGTGATCTATTCACTTTGATCCTGTATTTTAGCCTAGTGGGAGGGGGTTTAAGATGCATGTTAGTTCACAGGGGAAAAAAAATGGCTAGGATGACCATTAAGTTTAAAAAGAATATGAAGCACAGCATGGTTGTGATGTAAGGTATCTAAGACATTAAGTGTCAGAACTTGTGCGTCTGCTTGAGAGATCAATGTACTTGGTTAACTCAAAATGCTAGTAAATTATTACAGAGACCACTTAATAGAAAAATCATCTCAGCCACAGAGGCATTGAAGTGAGTATTCTGAACCATAATAAATTCCAGTATATTCATTGTGTCAAGCGCACTCACAAGGTCACCAAATGCAAAGGAGGTGTTGCAAATATTTTTAGTGTGTTCATCACATCAAAGTGATGAAAATGTTCATGATATCTCAGAGAGGGATTAAGTGATAGCTGGAAATTCGGAAAAGCATTTTAATACCTTAATTATTGTGCATCTTTTTGGTGGTAATAGTTAATGTGGAATTTCTTCTTTTGCAAACATGTGTTTATATGTTTGTATTTTCTGGGGGTAATTGGTGTATTTCAATCACATGTAATATGCCTAACATTACAAACTACCCTTGATTTTTCTGAGCTTCTGTGATACTGAGTGCAATCTGATCTTTTTTGCATAAACTTAATGATAATGATATCAGTATTAAGCTGATTTCAGTGGAGTTTCCATTGGTTTCTTTTGGGATTGATATCCAGTTCCTGTGGATAAAAGAGGAGTTTTTCTCTGTCCATCTTATTTTCATTTTCTTCTGTTTGCTTTCGAGGTTTGTTTTTTTGTCTTTGGAGTTTAGTATTGTTATTTCTGAATCTTGTTTTTATTGCTTTCTCTTTCCTTTTAAACAAGCTCTCGTCTTTATCTTGCCAAGCACAAGAAAGGAAAATGCATCCTGGGCTGCATCACAAGCAATGCAGCCGGCAGGGAAAGAGAGGGGATTCTGCCCCTCTATGGGTGAGACCTCTCCTGGAACACTTTATCCAGCTCTGGAGTCCCAGCACTGGAAGGACTCGGACCTGTTGGACTGAGTCCAGAGGAAGGACACCAAGATCATGAGAGGGATGGAGCACCTCTCTTATGAGAAAAGTCTGATAGAGTTGGGGCTGTTCAGCCTGGAGAAGAGAAGGCTCTGGGGAGACCTTAGAGAATCCTTCTTGTAGGCTAGAGGGAACCTACAAGAAAGCTGGAGAGGATCTTTTTACAAGGGCATGTAGTGAAAGAATGAAGGGCAAAAGCTTTAAGCTGGAAGACTTAGGATATTAGGAAGAAGTTATTTCCTGTGCGGGTGATGATGCACTGGAAGAGGACACCCAAAGAAGCTGTGGCTGTCCCATGCCTGGAAGTGTTCAAGGATGGACAGGGCATCTAGAACAACCTGCTCTAGAAGAATGTGTACCTCCCCACTGCAGGGGGTGGGAATGATATGATCTTTAAGGTCCCTTCTAATTCAAACCACTCTTTGACTCTAGTGTTCTGTGATCTTTGGTCCTGCACTTCTGAAAGATGCAGTCCTCACTGGCAGGGCAGGCTTGAGACCCTCCTGCACACTGACTCTCCTTGCTCCTGCCATGTGCCGCCAATGTACACCCTTGCTGCCTCACCAGCTGTTCTGGATGACCATTCCTGTGACTTTGAATGGACAGCTGATACAAACACTTTTAAATGCGTATTTTACGCTTTTGTTTTCCCAAAGATCGTTTATTCAGTACAATTCTTCCTGGCACAGCCAGTGGGAGCATGCTGTAGCAAGGGTGTGGTATTCAGAGCTAGTACTGCTAGAAGAGGCTATTTTGTGAAAATAGTCCTACTTTCTGCTAAAATTTTATAAGAAGCAACGTATGAATGGCTAATAGCTAAAATATTAAAAAAACCAACAACAACAACAAAAAACCAAACCAAACCAAACCAAACCAAAAAAACACAAACCAAACCTAATAGATATGGAACTTGGTATCAGGTAAATCTTGGGTGCAGATAATCAGAAACGTAATTTTAGCCTTCACTCTTAGGAATCCAAGGACATCAGATGGGCCTATAATATGGGCAACTTTTTAGCTATGTGTAGGACCTTGGTGGTTAAGAAAAGGGTGGTAGACCTATTGAGTCTCTACTCCTGGGACTCAGGTGCTAACACTGCTATGGAGATGGTTAGCTTCTGGCTGTTTTTCTTTATATGGATTTCTGATGAGTTTGGATACTTTGAGTGAGAGAAAAGGAAGTGAAAAAAATGTTTCAAGTCTCAGGTGCTTTAGATCCCCAGGATCCCAGCTGGTGGATCTTAATCCTACATTTTTGTGGTGGGGTGACTGTTTGGCTGCCAGATGTCCAGCAAGTCCTTCTCAGCAGGGTGGAGGGAGCAAACACAATGAAAGAGATTGTGAGTCGAGATAAGGGCAGGGAGACATCACTCACCAATTACTTCCATGGGCAAAACATACTCGGCTTGGGCAAATTAATATAATTTATTATGAGTTAATGATAGAGCAAGATAGTGAGAAATGAAAAAAACCCTAAAACCACGCTACCCCCACACACCCTTCTTTGCAGGCTCGACTTCACTCCTGATTGTTCTACCTACTCCACAGCACAGAGGAATGGAGAATGGGGGGTTCAGCAGTTTTTCCTCTTCCTAAGTATATTATCGCAGAAGCACCACAGTGTTACTGAGGGATTCAGCTTCGGCTAGCAGCAGGTCTGTCTTGGAGCTGGCTCTGCTGGACACAAGGGAAGCTTTTGGTGTCTTGCCGCAGAAGACATCTGCAGACCCACCTCTCTCCCCTACCAAAACCTTGCTACATCAGCCCAAGACAATGAGATAAAGGAGTAAACACATATTCCATTATTTATTGTGTCCACTGCTTCAAATAGAAAGGGTCAAGGCCAGTCCTTAAACAGTAACAGAAACAAAGTAAACAGCAACACAACAAAAAGAGAAAAACACTGCGGAAGTAAGGAGGTATTTGACTTTGTTACGTCTTCCAAAACCAGCAGTAACTCAGGCATTGAATACTAGGTTGAAATCCAATTTGTAGATGTGAAAATAAAGGACAGTATAACACACTTAGCAGTTTTGGGGTTTTTTTCCCTTTCTCTCAAAGGTTCTCTGGTTTTGAAAATATGCCAATCCAGACATGCAGCCTCTTGACCTAGTTGATTGCTTTTATGAATTACTAGAGAAGGGCCGGGAAAAGAAAATTAAAGTAAATTGCAGCTAAATCCCAGTCATATAGACTGGAAATGGTTAGCATTATTTAACTGTGTGAAGCTTGTCTGATGTAGATAGTTTACAACTGTTGTACAAAGAAAACTTCAACTTCTTACAGTCCCCTCTTCTTTCAGAGGTTCTAGGTTCTCACTGAATTTGACTATTGTCAGGAGAATAGCTGTTTGAGAGGTTTTGTAAACAGTCTTAACTGCAAATGAAATGAATACATTTAAAGAAAGTAAGCTCTCCCTGCTTATAACTCAATTATTCTCCAACTATTTTTGTAGTTTTGCTGCAGTGTCTTGATTTACTTTCAAGTATCTCTGAATTTTGGAAATTTAAGAAGATTACACAAAACTTAAGTTCACTACTCTTTTCTGGTAAAATCTTGTGCAGTTACTTTGCTGAGATAGAGCTCTCTATATATTGACAATGACTTCTTTTTCTCCCTCCCATGCACAAATGGCAAGAGTTATATTTAGATGAGCCAGAATAAATAGTAAAAAACCAAGGGAAATAGGCAGCTTTCGTTTTTCCTTAATTGCAGGTTTATTCCAATGGTGTTGACTCAGGCTAAATTATTGGAGGATTTCCTTTTTATTTCATTTTGTATGTTATTTGTTTACATATCAAGTTTATCTCAATTACAGAAAGTAAGTTTCTGTTTTCATCTTAAACCATTTCAGCATTAGATTTAAAATTGACAAATTACTTCTATATTGATACAGAGTCAAGAGTAGTACGTAGTAGGGCACATGATTTATATTAATCTGATGAACTGTGGTATTTAATTTGCAAAATGTTTGTCTGGCCTTTTCAGTGCAAATGTTTTCTAGGTGTGATCCGATTTTGCATATAAGTAGGGTTATTCTGTAGTACCACAATCCAATTTATATAATTTCTAAATGACGCTTTAAAAATATTTAAAATTGTAAGTGAAGAAAGTTTGACTTCCCTTTTTCTGCCATCACATTTTATCCTGTCTGTGAAATCACATCTCTAGCATTGAGAATAGATCAAATACATGCAGGGAAGATCTTACACAAGTTTAAGAAGATGTTCAAATAAGCAAGAATTATAAACACAAATTCCAATGTCTTTCTGGGGCATTTGTCTGCATGGGCCTTCTGAGGTAAGACCAGTACCTTCTATTTTCAACATAATTTATATAATAGAACATATCGTGGTTTTATTCTAGAGCACCACTAACGCATGCAGAATCATTTCAGCGCTGCAGACTCATTTTTACCATGCTGGAGTGATTCAGTGTTAATCACCTTTTTTAAAGGAGAAAGAAAAGCAAACCTGGTGTTTCCTGAGAATAGGTGAAGATTAAATTACTGGGCACAAACTCATTATTACATTGGTAGGTAACAATGAGTTTATTTTCACCTAACACTTTCAAGTAATGTAATTTGATACTGTAAACCAGTTTTAAACAAGAAAGAAAATCAGTGTTTGTTCAGCAGATGTGGAGCAGATGTAGAAGGGAGCTAAGTGTGTTTATTTTACTATACTTCACAAAGTAGCTGGATACATCAAATATGTTCAGATTGTATCTGTACTATATGTCTTATCTATATGCATATTTAAGGACAGATAAATCATCAAATTGATTAGCTTATTAATCTAATCTAAAACTTTGTGAAGTAGACTTTCGTATTCCTATGCACAGCATGGAGTGTATTTTCACACTTCTGGAGAATTATATTTTCTGAGCAGACTTGTATTTTGGCAGGCTTTGTTTGTCTCAGATGAGAAGAAGCTTATGTGTATTATGCATGTTTATGTATACGTAGTGTTAAGTGAACAATTATGAATACATCTGCAGAAGTCATAGTGCACCTGAAAAAAAGTGTAGCTGAACGTAAGGCATGACCTTGCTGTTGACAGGCTTTATCCTCACTTTCTCTTCTCTCCTCCTTTGCTTTTGTAAAAGAATGAGGTTTGGATCTGTACAATTAGATGGCAGCACTTGTTCCATGCTGCCACTTTCAGGGGCATGAAGTCACTCTGCACCTTTACTTCCACTCTCAGGTACTCAGGGTCTCTCTGCAGTTCCTTCTATGGCCGTGCTTTGAGCTGCTGGCTCTGCATGGTGTGTTCACTTCTGCTCTTTTGTGTGCTTTTCGATATGGAAGGCTTGCCTCTCCACAGGTGTTCTCTTAGTGAATGATGAAACACATTACTGCAATGATGCAATTCTTTGTAATTATGGTGTAGCAAACAGTTGGTATTAGAAGAGTTTCAAAGAGCCATTCTTGGGGGAAAAAAAATCAAACAACCATCTTACAAAAAAAAAAGAAAAGGAAAACACTAAAAAAATGCTAATGCTTGACTGTAAGCTTCTGCAAAATGCTAGAATTGCCCCCCAATGCCTCTTTGTGCTTCTGCAGCACCAGTGTAACTATGGTGACACTTTCTTTCTTAGTAATATTAGTCTAGTGCTCCCTAAACTCTGAGCAGAATATTAAATCAGATCTGATTAAATTGGGTTCCCTCGATAGAGCAGAAGATTGCTTAAACCTTTCTAATTTGTGACCTATGATTGTGCTCAGTTAAATGTGATATTAAGGTCAAGGTCTAACATAAAGTCACAGAGTACACCACAAATTCATTACTACATTTTAATTCATGTAGTGACACATCTAAGAACATGCTTCTTTACCTTTGACCTGCAGTTGTAAAGGAAATCCATCTGTTCTTACTAGGTTATGCAAACCCCTGGAGACTAGATTGCCAGGACTGCTAAAGATAGAAAAGGTCACGATAAGGAGACATCTGTATAAATACTCCATCATTAATATTCTCCTTCATAATGAACGTCGGCAAAAAAATAAGGACCATAATCAACAACGTCTCATGACAACTTTCAGAGCAGAGGACACATTGAGGGGTATTTATAATGTCCATTCCACTTTGGTGTCTTGCTTGGGTACAATTAAGTGGACCAAATAAGGCACTTAAATTTCCTCTGCAGTTAATAGCGACAGGTATCGTCAAGGCAGTGATTCACCATCAGTTAGATGCTGAGGAGGCAGTACAAAAACTGTCTTTGTTCTGAAAAACAATGTATGTCAGCAAGATGGAATGGACATTGAGCGGCAAGAGAAAAGCCAGAGGAGAGAAGAAAGTACTAAATTATAGTGACATTTAAAAAGTATTTTATTATAAGTATTCCTGTCCACATTCTTTTTGTGTGCACCATATTTATTTGGCTTATCCTCTATATGAGTATTTTCAAAGGTTAGAAAAGGAGAGTTTATGCTTTCTTTGCAGTAGCTATTCAGCCAGTACAAATGTTATGTATTTCGTCTTATCTTGTTCTTTAGCACTGTCAACCGCCTGTCAATCTTCATATTCGCGAAAAAGAAAACACACCAGCCACCCTACTGTGCTGAATGTGACAGCATTGTAATGTCAGAGGACCAAGAGACAGGTGATGGTTTATGATAGAAATAAATCTTTTATGAGAGCAAACGTGGGAGAATTGCACGCTTTTGTAGGGGATATATTGCTGCACAGCTATCACTGACAATCTTCTCAAATGCATCAGTTTCATAAGGCAAGATTCTTATTATGTCTAATCATGTATTGAGTCAGGGAAGGGAAAAGGAGAAGGTATATGCTCTTTGTATCTACGTAATATGTAATATATATGTGTATATTGATATATATTCATGCCTTTATGTATATTTGAAAAGCATTAGTCTCATTTAACGATCCTTAAACTGACCTGCACCTTTATGGTACAATTCTGATCACTACATAGGGTGCAAGAGGGCTTCTGTGTACTGCATTGTGAAACAGGACAAGGTGCTTTCTGGGAAAAGACTTTAATTTGGATGGGAGGACTTGGAGTTAAATTGTATTTCTTGGAAAACAGTGAGATGTTGCATTTTTGGGGTTCTTTTTATATGTTGCCAGTAACTAGGTCACAAAATTATATCAAGTGTTTTTTTCTGGATATAGACAAAAGAGTCCTATCCTCCCAGAAAACCACACATCTCACAGCCAGGTAAAATCAGTTGAAGGATTTTATTACGAGATTTCATCTCCAAAGTTATGTCCATCCACAATAAAAATAATTGTTAAGAATCAGACAAAGCTCACAAACCTCAGATTTTTTTTTGTGGAAAAAGCCCGGATGTGTGTGAAAGTTTCTGTTCCATTGTTGTAACAAACCTAGCAAACAGAGTTGCAATTGTAGTCTCCCCTCAGCTGTTTATCTAGATATCGTACAGCACTTTTGTCATTCATTTGCTAGCCTGAACACACAAGAAATGATGATTAAAAATCCCACCCAGTTTTGTTCTCTTTAATGTAGGAATCATATAAGTTAAAATGAGTGCTCAAGGCAGTCAGTTCCACAAATGTACAGCCTTGACAAGAAAAAAATTTCTTTTTCATCTCCTCCGAAGTTTTATGCAATTCTATTCTACCCTTTCCGCTTCTTCTTATAATGATGATATTTTTTTCCTCTTTCATATTGCAGTTGCTTATTTGACCAGCACAACTGCTCTGTGCTATAGTTAGCTATGCCTTTTCCATGGATTTGTGGCAAGGGTCAGCACAGAGTCATGCAACCCAAAGGGCAGACCGTGGGTGACAGTGTCTTTGTTAACAAAGTAATCATGCGATAGGCAAATTGTTTAGCTTGATAGCTGCTACATGATACAGCAGGGGGTTTGAGGTCCACACACTGAAGCCTGGACAAAGATCTGTGAAGTGAAGGGAAAACGCATGTTTCTAGTTTTATACTGGAAAAAAAAAAAGAAAAAAAAAAAGAATAAAAGAAAAAAAAACCCACATTCTACCCCTTGCGTGAAGGTCTGTGCCAAACATGCTGCAGAAATGTCTCACAATTCTGTCCAGCTGCATAAGGGCAGTGGTTAGGGTGCTTCAATGAATCAAAAGACATGACTGCCTTGCATGTGACATCTGTTTTACTCTCATGCCACTAAGTTGGAGTGCAGGTAAAAAAAGAATACACTGACAGGCAGATACATGGGAAGGATCTCAGTCTAGCCTGGTCACAGTTGAACTTAATGTCCAGTTAAATCCATCTACCAGTCCTGGAAAGTGAAACATATTTTTTCTACACTCTTTTGCCAAATAATTTCCCCTAGTAAAACTATAGCCTCTGTAGGATTTCAGCTTGGGGGTGTTTCTATTGTGAAGTGGTCGAGTTGTGTTTCCTGTCTATCGTTTGAGCTGAGACCTCAAATTTTGTCTTTTTGCGCAAGCACTCATTTTCAGAGACCTCTTTCTGCCTGATTTTTTAATAAAAGGTATGCTTATTAATTAGAAAAGTCAGAGGAAGGAGCAGGAAGAAGGGGATTTCTCAACCCAAACAAATTCCCTCATTCACATTTTTTTACCACTCTGTTTATTTGCATGTGGTTTTTCACGCTTTTTTTTAAAACCCTCTGAGTCCCATCTGGCAAGCAGCACAAAGTGTCTCTTCCCAAAACTCCCACTCTAGGAATGCTGTGTGATGCCAAAGCACAGGATGTGTTAATGTGAGGGCCAGAGCTAGCCTGCTCTGCTGTCAGTTCATCCCCTGCCAAGCCTTGCTCTCCACAGCACAGACACAGGCAGTGGACAAAAGTCAACAGACATAGCTCAGATCAGTAGTCAAAGCTTTGAGAGCTATCCAAATGGACCAAATGCTCATCCAAGTGACCAAGCATTTGAACAGATCCGCAGTACTGCTCATGGACCTGCTCCAACAGCTCGCTGTAAGGTTTGGAGGCTTCAGAGCTTTCCCTTTCCACAAATTCTCTTTCTTCTTCCCTTTTGCTAGGGCTTCTGCCTGCTTTTGTTTGTTCACCCGTGCAGCCTGGGATCTCCTTTGTGCCCTCTAGGGAGAGGATGACCTCTCCCTGTGTGGCTCAGCTGTGCTGGGGCAGACACAGAGAGCTGGGCTTCTCATTCTGTTGGCATGGGAGCTGCTTCCTACGTTTTTGCGGGCTGTATGAACTTGAACAACCAATATATTCCTCTGGCATCAAACAGTGTTGTAGCCTGTTGGGTGTATTTATACGAGCCTGAGAACTTGCTATGAGATCCCATAAAGGGAACGGCTGAAGAACAGATCCCCTTTTTTCTAGGTTAATGGCTTGGCAACTTTTTTTTTTTTTTTCTCCATATACAAGCTCTGTCTAGACTGTCGGATAGGCAGAAGGTCTGCCACTGGTAGGGTTTTAAACAGAATAATCTGAGACACATTAATGGCTGTAAGATAAAGTCTAGATATCTCTACATCTGAGTCTGTGTAGTATTCTTTTTCCCCACATTGAAACTGAAGTCTCTCTAAATGGGTACCCTTCATTTGAGTTGCTTCAGACTGAGTGACAGAAGAGGATGAATTAGGAAAACACAGTTAAATCGCTATTTACTCACAGACTCGTTGGTGAAAATAAGCTATATTTCTCTCAGTATTTTAATAAGTGGATAAAATTACTATGAATCTCACCACAGTCAGGAATAGTTTTAAAATATCTGTGAGCTTGTAATTGATTTTATAAATATCTATGTCTATTTATATATTTATGTAGATATCAGTTTTCTCAAAAAGTGATATATGCAGATTACTCCTCTATTTTATCCATTTTCTTTTCTAGAAATTAAACTAAAAAAGAAACTAAGAACCAGAATCTAAAACCCTACATGTAACTAGCTAATTGCAATTTTACAAGGAAAATGAGAGCCCAAACTATTTCCCTGAAAAGTACTTGGTCTTAATTTTTAATATTAATTTTTTATTTGATGATATGGAAACAAAATTGTGCAGAAGTCTTTCAGCTGTACATTCCAGATGGTCTGCACATTTAGAAGCTATGATAACAGGACAGAAGCATTTCTCTTGGTAGCAAACCTGTAGCAAATGTGTTATTCGAAGGCTGGGAAATTGAATGACCCTTTCTGGAGAATAATATGTAGTACAATCTCGAGAAGATTTTTACAGACTAAGAAACGACTGAAAACATAGTCTTGCTAAGAAATACAGGTTCCTTGGGTATAGGTGTGTGTATAAAACTCTGTAAAAACTCTACTCCCTGTAGAAAGTAATATTTACATTTTTTAATATTTTAATATTTTTAATATTTTAATATTTTTCTCTTTTCACTCAAGATTGTACCTTTGAAAAGCCAATTTTTCTCTGAAAGATGGTGTTGGAAATCTCTTCCTTTGCACTTTAGTTCTTCCCCACTCAGTGCTCCGTCACTCAGATTGCCCTACTAGTTTGTTGCCCCTGTGGAAAGGCTTCATCCCATCTCCACGGGCTGTTTTCAGAAGTCAAAGAACACGGGAGAACAAGGACAGTCTGTCCAAATGACCTATCCTTTAATTGTGACCCCTGCTTGTACAAATTCGCTCAGCTGTAGTGTCCCTAAAAATTAGTCAATTCTAATCATCTTAGAACACTCTCCTTAAATCTACAGGATATATTAGTATGCAAATTATTATGAGTTTAGGGAAGCCGATATTTACTTACTCAAAAAATCTGCCAAAGCTTATTCGCTTTTTCTTTCTTAAAATAAGCAACATGGATAGAAATCAATATAGTTTACAGACTAGGTGGAAAACCATACCAGTTCATTCAACTGTGCTTTATATGTGAAGAATAAATTTTTTAGGAAGAAAGGAAGGTATGCAGCATATATAAGTAGATGCACTCAAAAAGTGGATAAATATCACATTAGTTAGAAACATATGCAAAAACGAAAGAAAGAAGGGTACCGTGAAAACGAAAACAGTTAAGTGATTAAGTCATCCGTGTGGTTTGCTATACCTCGTTTTTAAATTTGTCTGTCTTTACATTATTAGCAAAACCTATTGAAAATGAAATATTTCAGAGCAGAATATTCTGTTGGAAGATTTGAAAAGGAAGAGAGTTGGGGTATGAAACAGGCCTGAAGGAGTGAGGAATGTGATGCTGAACAGGCTCGATAAAGTACAAGGAAATGATAGAGGGAGACAAAGCACAGAAAAGCTGTGAAAATTGAGAGATCTCAATTTTGAAGGCAAAATTTAGATATGTAAATTAAAAGTAGGGAGTGGAGGACTTGGTAAGAAGTCTTTTAGACAGGATAGACATAGTCAGAAAGATAATGAAACCCTTACTGTCATCTTGGGGGGTATCCTAGATCCTCCCTTGGGCTATAAAAAAGCTCAGACTGAGAAAAAAAGATGACAATTTTATTTTATATATTATAAGAGATTAAGGAATATATTTAAGACTATTCATGTGGTCAATGAAATAAAAAATGAAAGCAAAGTGTGAACTGAGACCACAGGATGAAAATAAAGCAGGGAATGAGAAATGCTGTTTATTCTTAGATGTTTTGGAGGGCATACAAGTTTGAGTTGAGGAATTCAAATTGAGCATTCAAATGGAGGGTTAGAGATGAAGAGAAAAAGACAGGAATCATTAGGACAAAAGATATTGCATGAGCCTTTGGCCCCTTCTACAACTATTAATTAACTATTAAGCCATTACTGATTTTCCTGAGCTTCACGGAGCTTTGGGTCAGATGTCCTGCAAAAAGAGTGGAGTCAGACAAGAGTCCAAGGAATTGTTAGGAGATTGGCTGCTCCCATTTAGCAGGAAACATGAGGCATATGAAGACAGCAATGTTGGTTGATGACTTGTTATCGTGGGGTTGAAATTAGCATGAATGGGATGGATGAGAGATGAAAATAGGAGCTGTGAGTGGATTGGAGGACCTACAACATCCTTCATGTAGACCACTGAAGGAGACAGCACCATTATCTGCTTATTAAAAAGATGACAAAGCTGAATATAAAAGGTTTTTGCACACAACAACAAACATCAACCGTTACAAAAGCGAAAATTATGAAAAAGAAATTACTTCTGGGAGGTTTGCCCTTCTCTTCCTACCTTCTACAGATGTCTCTGAAACAGGAGCATGGACTGTGCTGGTTAAACATGTTGGACTGCCCACTTTTTCCATTTTTTTCTCCTGAACTTTCAAGTTTGAACTTCCCTGAATATTTTTCCCCCTTTATACAGATTGCTTTTAGCAGATTTCAAATGCTTTAACTTAAATATTTAAGTTAAAAAGCACTTGCAGTAGTTCTCACTTGTCACAATGGGGTTTATATATTTTCACACAATCCAAACTGCCTATGTAGATGAAAGCCAAGAGTGGATATAGAGCACTGGAATAGAACTTCACACCTCATCTACTTTTAAAATGTTGTTTCCTTCACAGGAGTAGAAGGAAAAGTACTTTGCCATTTCTGTCTCTAAAATCCGTATGCTAAAGAACTAGGCTGTCTACAACACAAAGAAGAAAATACTTATTAAAATTCATTATCAAGTGCACTAGCTACAAAATGAAGCTTTAACAGCCAAAAATCACTGGTCTCCCAGATGCCTGGCACTTATTGGTACCTACATCTTCAGAGATGTCAGATGTTAAAAACTTCATTCATGCCTTCGTGAAACAAACACTGAATTTGTTAAAGTAGTTTTACAGATGTAATAGCAAAGAATGTCTGATCGAGTGTAAGAACTAAGTGAAAATCCTTGTTTATCCTGTTTAAAATATTCAGGAAAATGAGAAAGACCTTGATTCTTTCTGGTGAGGACCAAACAGGCTCCACCATGAGACATGAGAGACAGTCTTGAGGGTTCTACCAGCAGTCTATGTGGCCAGTGACTGTGAAAACTTCATCTGTAGCTACTGTCATTGTCAAATTAAAGTGGAAAATTTTCATGCTAGCCAACATAATATCATGCATTAAAAAAAGAATGAAAAATAATTGTCAACTAACTAAAAAAGCTTTAAGCAAAAGCTCCATATGTATCTTTGGATAAATGATTTCAAAATCATGTATATTAATTTCTCTTTAGAAATCATGTATCAAAGGTTTAGGGATAGCCATATATGTCTGTTAGGTGGGATACCATTGTAAAAAGTTGAAAGTGAAGAGATTTTTATGATCTCTTGTAAAATTAACACATAAAGAATAGATTAAATACTGCATATAGAGAACAATTTCATTCTCACTACTGAGGATAAAGTGGGAAGTCTTTTGGGGTTCATTTGTCATTTACAGATTATCTGCTTTTGAAGTAATGCAATTTTTCTCTATGTTCTTCAGGTTGATGTTTCCTTCTTAGAGTCTGTTGCTGAAATTTGATCTATTTGAATATTGACAAACAGAAGGAAGTAATTGAGAAAAAGCAGGAGAAACAATGTATTGTGCCATATGCAGTTCCCGGATGTGTAACATTATCACCAAAAATGAAGAATATCTAGCAACATTAACATTATTAACATTAATGTCCTGGCTAAGAATTTTACTCTGAGCAATCTTACGTTTTCATTCTAGTGTTCTTTATGATGTTTTTGTCGTGTATGCAAATGGTATTCAATATTGTGTAGAACATTCTACACAAGTATCTTTTCTTCCACACTAAATCACGACTGCTTCTTCTTGGTTTACTTCTAAAGCATATATTTATTTTTAATCATTTTATTTAAAAGTCCTCCCTCTTGCTAGCTGTTCATTTCATTTGCTTTGCCCTGCCATGAGCTTTCAGAGATTATTCTCTGTCCTTGCATTCCTGAGACAGTGGAATTTGCCAGGGTTTGATAAACATGCATCTCATGAAAACACTAGGAAGGGAGAGCTGGGTCAGCAGGGTAATCCCAGCTGCCAGCACATTTAACACACCACAGAGAAGTAAGAGTCGACAGCAGTGGGATGGGGAGAGCAAAACAGACCTTCAGCTGAGATTTCCCATCTCTCATCTGTACCTTTAATATCATATCAGGGAGTTGCTTGCACTTAGATATATTTCCTACAACTGTCTACACCTGACCCTGTGTCACAGATGATGTGATCTCAGCATTATTGTATCTCCTCTGAGAACTGTGGTATACTTTTGAGTGACTAAAGTGCTTTAGGACCTAATGCTACCTGAAGCTGGATAGGACTGGATTCAAACAGGGCTGTGTACATATCCCCTGTGAGGGAAGAATTAGAGGGTTTCTATTAATGTACGTCTGGTTATCTCCACTGCTACACAGCTCCTTAAAATTTCATATGCAGAAAACACATTGCACTTTGTCCACTTAAAAATTCAACTGAGAGACAAACTGTTTCCAACTAAAGAATGATAAAAATGAATGACACCTGACCGGGAGGAGAGGCTGATATACCGCAGCTGGTACGGCTTTGCTGCCGTCCAAGCAGCCTTAGCATGCTGAGAGGAGGAGCCAACAGGAGCCTTGTCAAGTTCAACAGGGCTAAGTGCAAAGTCCTGCACCTGGAGAGAAGAAACTCTAGGAACCAATATATGTAAAGGGACACCCAGCTTTGCGGAAAATGGCCCAGGGGATCCTGGTGGAGACCAAGCTGAACATGGGTCAGCAGAGCGGATCTGTTGTCAAAGTGAAAGGTTTCCTGGGGTACATTCAGAAGAGCATTGCCAGCAGACTGCTCAGCTCTGGTGAGGCCTCACCTGGAATGCTGTGGCCTGTTCTGGGCTCCTCAGTACACGAGACATGGAGCTTCTGGGGAGAGCCAAGTAAAAGGCCACCAAGGTGATGAAAAGACAGAAGCATCTTTCCTAGGGAGAAAGACTAGGAGTGCTGTGAACGTTTAACCTGAGAAAAGAAGGCTCAGGGGAATCTCATCAATGTAGTTACATACTTGAAGGGAGGCTGACAAGAGAACAGAGCCAGGCTCTTTCCAGGGGTGCCCAGTGACAGAACCAGAGACAATGGGCACAAACTGAAACACAAACTGAGACTTCAGCTGAGCATCAACATTTGACAGCTGTGAAGATGACTGAGCACTGCCACAGGTTGCCTGGTGAAGTGGAGAAGGTGGACTTTCCATCCTTGGAAATATCCAACATCTGTCTGGAAAAAATCCTGAGCAACCAGCTCTAGGTGACCCATTTAAGCATGAGAATTAGACCTCCAGAGGTCCTTTCCAAACTCAGAATTTCTGTAGCTCTGTGATTCTGCAACTCTGTGATTCTGTGAATGTGAATTTTCTGCATTTATTCTAAAATCAGTGAATCAGAGAGATCTTAGTATAGTCATTGAACTGTTATGAGCAGAATTAGTTTCCTGTGTTCTCTGGGAGAAATCATATTCCTATAATTTTAGCACTTATCTTCACACAATATGTTAGAGTGCCCTGGTGATGTAGGACCATATATGAAAGGTTTAACTGTGATCATAAGTATGCGTTTTATCACTGTTATATTGCACCAGTTCCATAAGATTCTTTCACAGAATATCATAGTCCATGTTTCTTGATACCTGCTACCTTTACTTCCTGCCATTCCTAAAATCCTTTCTCTCACTCCCTCTTCATCTGTTTTCACTTCATTAAAATTAGATTCACAAGGGTAAGGATATTTTTTGCTGCATTTACATTAGCAGAAGTAATATATAATGTTTATATTCTTATTATTTTGAATACCTGCCCACATACCACTTCATCCTAATGTTAATGTCAGTGGGGTTGGGAAACAACAAGGTTTTGTGTGGACTGTCTTTCAAGCATTTTAAACTGTGCAGAATTTCTTGACAGTTAATAGACCTAAAGAGAGATTTCTTGGGTCGTCCACTGTTCGGAATCAGCTTCTTTGATAACCTTCATCCACACTGGACAATGACTATTGTCATTGATTACATTGATTACAAAGCCATCTGTAAAATTAAAAGAATTATATGTTATTTTTCCTCATTGAAACTTAGGAAAGCTTTCAGGATTTTGTAGGAAGAGAGAAGAACCAATTAGGTATCTTTACTGGATTTCTTTTCAGAAAGGGACATTACTTTGTGATCCTCAAATCTGCAAGTTTTCAGATATCCAGTGCAGTTCAGACTACTTCTCCAACATAGGACATAGGAATTGCAGATAATGCACTAATGTATGCCATACTGATTTCTTGTACAGAAAGGCTATGGATGTAAGAAATTACAAACTTTGCACACATCTACCATTACTTCAACAGTAAAAACAGTAGAATCCAGAATATTAGGCCACAGCCATCTGTATTCTCTCAGGGGCATGATCTGAGAGACCAAGTCTCCTCCTCCTTGTTCTTTTTAATTTTTCTCTTTTATTATAGACAAAGAAGTTTTATTTTTCTTGACTGATTCAAATATTATTCATACTTCAGGGTAGGAGGAATATTCATGTTCTGTTTTCCTGGTATATAACTCACATTGTTCTGTGTGATGGTGTAACTGAAGAGTATTATAACAAACACAGAAGACAACAGTCTTAGAGTTGTGAATTTCTCCTTGGCTTTGACATTACTTGGCATTTGAGTAGTTCACCATGTAAATTTAATACTGCATGAACACAGGTTTTTTGGCATTTAAGTTCTTGAAGCTTCTTCTTTTCTTTCAGGAAAAAATACATACGAGAGAGGGAGAAAATCATAAGGGATACATAGGATGTACATGGACTTTGAAGCTTTTCAATTTGCAAATAATGTAATTCCTTTCTTAATTTCATTTTCAAGGTAGGTTCCAGGGCAGTCCATGAACTCAGTTGCTCTCATTCAACGTTGCCAGGACAAAACAATCTAGAACCTTTTAAACAAAAACCACAGCAAACCTCTTTCATCTCCACCTTGTAACTTATTTATTAAAATATCAGCTGTGTTAAAATTACCACCTCAACCAGCACTAGCCTATTTATTGCCAGATAGATTTGTAGTAATGCTGTTTCAGTTAAACAATGGTCATTACTGTTCACCATCGTTAGATTCAGCTGGTATTTTGCGAGAGATCATCTCATCAAACATAATATTGAAGGCCTTTCTTTCCAAACATGCCTAATACACAAAGTGTTGCAGAACTGCCACTACTTCAATATAGAGGGCAGAAATCAATCACATCAAAAATTTAACAGAAAGGACAAATATTTATGAGATGTAGATAGATTGCTGCTCTTGCACCACCTGTTCCATAAATTCCATATGATATCAGGGGAGGTATAAAGTTTTGTTATGGAATATGTTGTGGAAAATTCACTACAAATAGTCTAAAGTTGTCCTCAAGGCACAGAGAGAATAAAGCTAAGTATTAATTCAAGTTTCATTGGGAAGTGAACTCCCAATAGAGAGTAAAGGCTTCAAATTTCACGTCAGTGGGCCATCCTCCTGAATAACTGCTACATTTTTGAAGAAAGGATGTGGTGTAGACAGTGCCTTTCAGACCATCCGTCACTTCTGCTTTTCCTCTGCTTCCTCAGCCTCAGCCAATGCTGTGCACACTGGGCTGAGAGGAAGGAAGCAAAACCTGGGACAGGACGAAAAATTCTCTCCATACAGCTTGCTTTGTTCTTCCAAGCACAAGGCAACAATTACCTAGTTAATCCTTTACATGTTTGCAAAGCATTACATTCAGGAAAGCTTTCATAAATAATACCTCCCCAATGAGTAATTATAAACGCTATTACACAAATGTGAGGAGCTAAATCTGTTTTCCAAGGTTACAGAGACAGCATGTTTCTCTAAGGTGAGTGCTTTGCTCCAAATCTGATGGATACTTTATGTCCTATAGAGAAAACAGTAATGATATGTGATTTCATGCAACAGACACTAAACAAGCAAGACCTGGTTGCGATGTTCGCTGCTCGTGTGACTTCAGAGCGACTGCAGGAAAGAGCTGGTGAAGGAAAGACATGTACATCACATGCATTTTTGACTGAATAAAAATTCACAGAGGGTCTAACCAAACATTTGCACATTTGCAACTGTGAAACCATAATTTTGGTTCCTCTTGTATTTTCTTAGGCAAGGACACTTAATTAAATTCTGCAATTTATTTCCTTAGGAAAAGTTTTGGAGGTTTTTTTTGTCTTGTTATGGCTTTTTATTTGGTTGGTTGGTTGGCTGGTCGGGTTTTCTGTTGTTTGTTTTGTGGTGGGTTTGGTTTGGATTTGTATTCAATCGAACAAACACATTTCATTGTCATAAATCTCAAATAACTGAAAGGAAATTTTTTAAACTGTTCCAAGTGCTCACTTTTGGGATGAGACCAAACATGGAAAGTTGCCACCCTAGAAATGAGTGATCTGTTTTGAGCGTGTGAGTTTTGCAGCCATACAAGTGCTCTGCTGTGTGTACATGCCTATATTTCAAAGCACCGTATGTTTTATATAATGATTCACAGCAATGTCATCATGCCAACAAATGGCATATTTTGTGTATTTATGTTCATTAAGTGGTAAGTCCAAGAGTGATTTAACTGTTGCTTCTAGCCCTGATTTTGTGCAGATTTTGTGATTTGGAGAGGCAGAGTGACTCAGTGCTCTGGTTGCCTGTCTCTGCGTGCAAACACCAGTCAGCTTTGCTGCCTTTCGCTTACAGCACTTTTCAATAAGTGCTAAAGAATTGCTTTAGGAGCTGGGGAAAGCTGACAGATCCCCTGTGAGATTAAGTGAACACACTTGCCAGAACAGAAAGGAGAAAGAAAATTTGCTTGTTCAAGGCATGCATGCTTTGGCTTGCTGCTGTCAGAAGAGAGATTCCATAGGTGTTAGCGGTAGAAATGGGCTGTCATTTAAATAACTTAGTAAATTGTAACCAGATTCAGTTCTGATCCGTTTCTTTTTCAGGGCACTTAAACCCACCAATACAAAACTCCCCTAAGCTCCAAGAACTCCAAGATCAAAATGAAATATGTTGACATTTTTGTAGTGAGTTGTGAAAGGTAGGTGAAAATTTAAATCCTTATGCCCCATATGTGAGAATTTAGACACATCATTTTCTTCCTTACAGTCTGGCTATGTCTTAAAGATGTATTCAGAAATATTCATTCCATTCTGGTGGTGTTATTCAGTCCTACTGTTGGCTTACTTGTCAAGGACAGGGATGCATAAAATAATAATAGTACTAACAAAAACACTGTGGACTGACGTTCCAATCTTTCTCACAGGTACAGTTCTATCACCTTTTTAAAATCTGTCTGTAGATCCATTGGACGTGTAAATGCATCGAAACAAACTTCAGCTATAGAAGGATTTCTCTTGCGCATACGTCTTAGTTTTCTGCTCAGATAATGGAAACAATTTAGTCTGAATTAATATCCATATAGAGTCAGAATTAGAATAATTTAAATCAATGTACTTATAAACAAACTTGGAAAAAAATACTTTCTTTGCAGAAATTCTTCATTAAACATTATTGCTTGGAAGTTGTTACCCAGGATGCAGTAATAAGACAGAAGAACACTGAAAAGCCTGTAAAGAATGCTTATGATATTGATGTTGTGTTTATTGTAACTCTTTGTCTCTTGCTCCTTGCTTTTCAAATACATACTTGCTGAAGAGGAGTCTCCTGGAGGAGACCGTGTCCTCTTGGCACTTTCAACTACTAATTAGGCATCCCTTCCTATTAGAGTCTAGCTTATTAATTAAATTAGTACTGAAATTTCCAGCAGCTTTTCCATGGTTCCGAATGAAAGGATAAAAAGAGTTCATTGAGGTTATTATTTCTCAAGCTTTAACACAAGTAAGATCTGTGTCTTCTTGTGAACTGGAAGCAGGCATCCAAAGGTGTTTAAATCTGGGGCTTGTCCATGGGCCCCAAGCTGACTAAGGTAAATCCATTAAATGTGAAGCAACCCTTTTTTTAAAAAGTAATTTTATGTAAGCTAAACTGTAAGAGTTCTTAAGTAGCCAGGAATGACTTGATGTGCTATACTGCTTGCTGATTCACAAGTCTGGGATTAGGCATATCACAAGTGGGTTGTTGGTGGGGCTGTTCATTATGTTTATGATGTCTTTTGGGGGCATCATCTATGATTAGGAGGTATGATGCAGATGGGCAAAGGTTATGTGCAAGCAGTGACAAATTCGATCTCTTCTGCATGGTCATGGAACACAAAACAAATACATTTAAATTCCTCCGTTTGCCTTTGTATAGTAGAGACCAAATGTAGCTCTATACAGAGAGGTAGAGTGAGCAAATCACTGTGCAAGGAGGCAGCTAATTGCTGAACTTGATTGCAACTGCTAATCAGAGTCACAGGGAAAAAAAGTGTTGGGAATTAATTAGGCAAGGACCTTCAGAACAGCAGCAGGAAGCCTCCAAGTGACCTTTATTTACAGTCAGTTAAACAGAAGTGTGACTAAAAATGCCAAGGAGCAAATCAGATTATTAATATTGATTGCTTAAAGAAAATGAATAATTTAGGAGCAGTTAGAATAAATATGCAGTGACAGAGATGAAAGAGCACAATGTACTGCCTTTCCAACATTCATCTATCATGCAGCAGTGCCCCTTCACACCGAAATGGAGAATTTCCACCATCACAAAACATAATTAGTTTCATGACCCAGCATGATTGCTGTATGGCTGCTACGAAAAGTGTTTCTTTATTATTATTTTCCCAGGGCAGCAAGTGTAGAGGGAGACACAGGTCTGCTCAACAGTAGCTTTGCTCTTGCAACTTTTTGAAGAGATCAAATTCAGGTATCATGGGATTAACTTTTAGTTCTTTGTCAAAATAGCAGAAATCTGGTATGTCATTTTTTCAGAAATGCTGCCAGAGTGACTATTTTGAACAAAGCTTAAAAGCATCTATAAAATCTCCCAGTCCTAAATTCCCTCTAGTGCTTGTCTCCAGTCTGAGTTTTTTCCCAGTGATTTTTAGACTGATTATTTTTAATCTAACCTCCATTTTCCTTAGTTTTAGTCTTATACCCTAACAAATTAGCCTAACAGGTTTCAGGCACACAGGAATAGATACTTGGTTTATTTCTGGCAGGGAGTTGTACAGTGATTTTTTTTTAAATTTACAACTTTGAATAATAATAATAATAATAATAATAATGTCATAGAAGATAATAATAAAGTTAAAATATTATTATAGTACTGAAAGTACTAGACAACAATAAAATATCTGCATGTATATTCACCAAATCAATCCCATTTTTCATAATCTTACCTGAAAAGTAAACTGGGTGGCACTACTCCTGCATCTCTTGTCCTATTTTTTTTTTATCTCAGCTATTTCTCTCATCTCATATTCTCCTTTTTTTTTTTTTTTTTTTTTTTTTTTTTTTAGGATGGAG